>JAUBOD010000174.1:6163147-6197859 GCA_032353885.1 Nothura maculosa
CCACATCCCTCTTGTACTGGGGAGCCCAGAACTGGACACAGTCTCCAGATGTGGCCTCACCAGGGCTGTGTATAGGGAGACGATCACCTCTCTCGACTGCTGGAGACACTCTTCTTAATGCACCCCAGGATCCCATTGGCCTTCTTGGTCACCTGGGCACACTGCTGTCTCATGGTGATCTTGTCATCCACCCTGATGGCCAGATTGGGGCTGCTCTCCAGCAGGTCAACCTCTAATCTGCACTGGTATCCAGGCCTATTCCTCCCCAAGTGCAGGACCCTGCACTTCCCCTTTTGAACTTCATGAGGTTTCTCACTGCCCAGTTGACCAGTCTGTCCAAGTCCCTGTGAATGAGCCAGAACAGCAGTTCCCAGCTCTCATTTGCCCCAGTCATAGGACAGATATTTGCTCAAAGCTCAGGGCTGCTCCATGGCACCTTGGGCTGTTCAGCTCAGGTGGAACCAGGGAAATAATCTGTGTAAATCATGTCTTAAATGCTCTGTGCTTCACTTTCCATGTGCAAAACAGGGATATTAATTCTTATGCACCCCAGAGATGGTGCTTAGCAGGTGTTAAGTTCGAAAGAGTTTTGAATTCACAAGTACAGACTAGTTTAATTCCCAATCTCTCTTCCCCTCTCTCTCTCCTAGCTTTAAAATTTGCTGTTTTGAAATCTTTATGGGTCTTGGGGGACCTGTTTTCCTCTGCAGGAGGCATAGATAGTATCTCCAAATGGTTCATTGTCCCTCAGAGTAAGGACACCTCCAGTTGGACACCTTCCAGCAAAGCTGCAGGTTTGAGCACTACTTCAAAAGGGGCTGCAACCAAAACATCCATCTACCTCCAGACTTTTCTCTTGACATCACTGAGTCTCTGGGAAAATAAGAGCAAACCTTGTGGGAGAAAGGGCTCATTTACTGCAGTGGGCATTTCGATAGCTACCTGGATAAATGTCTGTATAGCTGCAGTGCCTTCAAGCCTGTTCCTGCTTGAGCAGGAGTCCTCAAGGCAAGAAGGCACCTGCCCAGGGATGGGCAGCATCACATCCCAATGAGAGCCCTCACTCAGATACTGCTTTTACTCACCTTAGACAGTCTAACTCCAGCTCAGTTTGAGTAGCTTCTATCACTGCCTTGCAGTTTCTGCCTGTTTTGCCATCTCTGTTAGCTCAGAGCACGCTATTTTTAGAGCTCTAAGAGCTAAGAGTTGCACCCTGAATGCTCCATCACCTCAACAAAAGGTACTTGTTCTCAGAAATGCTCTACATATCTATCTAAAGTTACCGGTGGCCACAGGACAGCCGACGTTGTTTAGAGCTACTATTTGTATTAGCCTCTCCAATCTACGCTTGATTGCTTGAATATTCACCATTTAACTCACTGCATACATAAGACGAGGTGGAGTCACTTGCTAAAACTCTGATTTCTCCATATGATATTTCTATTTACAACAGAGTCCAAAAGAAGTCAGCTCCCACCTGCTTTAAACATGCAAATTCTCACTGCTGTTTGCAAACCCTAACACACACAGGGCTGAGCTTCATGCAGAAGAATCATCATGAGCCAAAACTAAGCAAAATGCAAGAAAACATGTGGAAATTTCGCCTTGAAAGTTAAATCTCATTCACAGAAAGAAACAACAATGAAACAGTTCTTCTGTAAAAGTAAAAAGACATATAATCACCATTACAATAATGATAAAGCAAGAATAAAAAAAAAAAAAAACTACAAAAGGTCTTTGAATATGGTTCTTGAGCACGAGATAAATAATGTCTTTGGAGCTCAGCCAGTTAACTGTGTTCTCTGAGGCATTTTGGAGATGCAATGAGTGGGTTTTCTCTGCAATGAAGTGCAGCACACCATACCTGTCTTCTTACCTAGCAGCGTGGTCGATGGAACAGTGTCTGATGAGACTTTGAGATGAAATTCCGTTCACCCACACGACACGGATCAATGGAAATCAACAGAAGATCAATAGGAAAAAAGTTACAAAAAATGAAAACAAGGTTAGTGGTATCTAACACTTAGAGGACGCAGTCTATATGTCATATTGGGAAACACACAAAAGCAAAGAAAATTAAGGAATGAAATAAAAGTCTGGCACTAGTACCTGAATAGGAGGAATTCAACAAAGATTTGCTCTGAAGGGTTTTGCTTTGGACAGAAAATGAACAAGGAGAGAGTGATGCTAGGTAGGAAAGACATAAGGAAAAGACTTTAGACATATATTAAGAGAGAAGAAGATCAGGGAGAATGTTCCTCAAAGAACATAGTAATATGGGATATAAAAGGCTTATCACAATGAATTACATTTTTCATCTCAACATGCATATTACATTTATTACAATGTCATCATGATGGATTCCCTTTAATATGAGCATTCCACACCCCAAACACTGTATTATGGTTATTTTAAATTAATGTGCAAGACTATAGTCTCTATATCCTTTTTTTTAAAACCAAAGGAATAACCTTATGTTTTTGTCTATGGGAGAAAGAGCCTTAAAAAAGAAGAAAACACAAAGAAGTAAATGCAGGATTATCAGTAAAGCAAGCCTGATGAAGCATAATGTACACTAGTACAAAACTATTTTAGATGCATATTTTGCAGTTCTTCACAAATATGCAGGTAAGGCAGTATATATTTTTTTCTTAACACCAAGATTCAAGATAACAAGGGACTTGTTCTTCACCTAAAAACTGTTCATCGTGATTCCTACAATTCTCTCCCCTGTGAGATAGGTTCTTTGAACAGATCAAGAACAGAGAAGTAGTTTCCAAATTAATCAAATAAACTTGCAAAAGAGACAAGGATCAATTCTACACGGCTATAGAAATTGTCTATTTTTTGACAACAAATTTATGAAGTTGGTTTATATACAGGACAGCATACATGCACATTTTTATGGTAATTTGTCATTTCTGAAATCACATTCTTTTGTTGTCCCTCTGTGTTCATTCTTAAGAGTTGCACACGCTTCTTATCTCCCCTCTCAAAATGATGGGAAACAAGCTAGCACAAAATCTCGGCACATCAGAAAGATGACCACAGATAACAGAGGAATAACTATTCCCTAATCCAACACAAGTAGATAAAACTCAGTATGCAAAGCAATTTCAGAAGCAATTTCTGCATTTCTAAAGCAAACATTGCTTTCAAACCCTAAGTTATTCTTTAAGATGAAGTAGTCACTAGCTGGGGAGTTTCAAGAGGTCTGCAGCGTTGCCTCAAAGCTGTTTATACTCATCCAGCAAACCAGTTCACTTTAATATTGTATTTTTCTTCCCTATTTTCAAGGCTTAAACTATCTGCAATCCCATGAAGACCATTGGTTGCCTCATAGTTCAGCCTGTAGAACTTCTGTGCCACAGAGCAGCTCTCATCCAGGGCTTCCTCTCCTTTCTCTCTTCTGTGCCTCAGACTCTTCTCTTACTACATCAGAAGCCTGGCCACTTTTAAGGTGTGTAAGAGAAAATTTGAAGAGAGTCATTTGTCTGCCTGGGCACTCAGCAGTCAACAGAGCTTTTGAAGAGCATTTTTGAAGAGCCTGTTTTCAAAATGCATCAGGTAGGTGCTTGCACAAGCACAGAGCTGTGTTCGCAGCACAGTCACCTATGCAAAGGGTCTTCTGCCCATGTGCACATTGCAGGTAGGCACTGCCCACTGGACTTCACTTTTGAATAAGTATCTTTGCTTCATTTAAAACTGGCTCCACACTCAAGTGAGTGGCACATGGGGCCATACAGGTCCCTCTAGTCATAGAGCATGGTGGAGGTCCACTCCTATCTAGGAGATGCTTCTCTCCTAACTTTTATAGAACTTGATAACACCAAAAACAACTCTTCTTCCAGGCCCCCACAAAAGAAAACAAATTACCATGAAAACCAATAAAGGTGCTCTTGTATTTTGACTTAGAGAAACCATATTTTCATTTCCTTCTCCACTTTCGACATTTGGCCTTTATAACTAGTTGTATATTCTTTTTTTTTTTAATTATTAATGAAAACATCTCCAAGTCACGACCCTAGTCCTTCAGTTGTATTCAGCAGGTACCTTAACTAAGGGCAAAAATTATCTATGCAGTTTCATTAACAATTAGACCTCAATGCAACTCTTTTGAATTATGACAAGACTTCTGAATTTCATTCATTATTAAACCATGTTGAGTACGGAGAGGTGGGAGTTTAGCATCTTGGTTAAAGATGATCCTTACCATTCTGAGTGGCATTTAGCTCTTTTCTGTGGTATTTTTCTCTTTTCTTAGTTCTTGCTAGTCAGAGCACAATAGCTGCTCCATGGTGCTCATTAACACCTACCTGGGCTCCCCCGCAGTTTCCTCCACACTGTCTTCATACTGACCTGTACCATTAAGGCTACTGACCCCATCTGCATCAATCTCATTCCTTCAAAAGTGTGGAAAAAAGTCTTCTCCCAAACTAAGATGTCACAAAAGTTATGGATGCCCTAATACATCAGCCTCTAGCCAAAAAAATGGCTACATAAGAGATCATGATCTGGAAATCAAAGAGTACCTACCAGTAAGTCCACAGTGATGTTGAGAGTCTCTGCTGGTGATGTAGCATTCTCCTCGGACAAGCCCTGCCTGCCCTGTATTATCTACAGCCCTATCAGCAGCATTTTATCATTGCAAAGCTGGAAGAACAGTCCCCGTGTGCAGGGCAGATCATTAGCGCATCACTGGGGAGATGATATACGGTTGCTTCTCCCATCACATCGATGGGATGCCAAATTACACAGAATTTATGAGCAATTACAACCCCTTGCGCACCCTTCCGGTCAAAGCACAGATGCATGTGGGCAATTTTAGGCTCTCCCTGCTGTGTATTTGTCACTTTGTTTCATAAGAACCCTGCACTGAGCCCATGAGCCCTGAATGTGACCATGCCACACTGAAGAAAATGAGCATTTCCCAAAAGTTCTTACAAACTAAGGAGCTCTCTCAAATACTGCAGATATCACCGTTTACCTTTACTGGGTTTATATCATTATTATATTAAAAAATACCACAAAGATATTTGAAAAAAATAGACTCCGATGAGCCTGCTTCATCTCCACATTACCTCTGGATAAAACTTAACAAGTTGGAATAACTCTTCTTTCAGCAAATGTTTATTCCTGGTGCCACATGGTGTCAGAGACACAGGTCAGTTCCATAAAATCTCTCCGGTAACAACCTTGATAACATCAGTATGAATTCTGCCTGAATAAGAACCACTAATGTGGGAAAGAAAAAAGGGGAAAGGAGCCTTGCTTTGGGCCAAAGATGATAAATGTCCATTTTGGTTGTAATTTTCAGCAAAACCTGAGCTCCCTGTTCCAGCCCAGAGGTTACCGATCTTCCTGGAACATAATTACATTTGATAACAAACACCTCTGCCAAATGATAAAATTCAATCCCCTGCTACTGATGCAGGGCAGCGGCCCTCTGCAAAGGACCCCATTTCATCCAGCGACCCTGACTTTATGGCTGATACCATTTGCATCAGCTTACGGTGAAAAAATAAAAAGCACCGAAATGGAGAAGGTGAAGAAATAAATATTTCTATTCATCATAAAGCCAAGAGGATGGTAATTCTCGATGGCAAAAGAATTACCCTTCCTGCACTGCCTGCTTTTTCCAGTTGACTGTATAAACACAATTGGCTTTGTATTTTCTCTGAAAAGATGGGGCTGAGGAGCAAAAAGGGAGCTGCTCTCTTGGGATGCTCTGCACTAGCAGGACATGCTATGATGACAGGATCACTGCTCCTTCTTTTGGAGGAGACATCCCTATAGGAAGGGAGTCCAGAGCAGGAGGGTAGGAATGGCCCAAAAGAGCATCAAGAGCAGGGCAGTGGCCAAGCTGGAGAGATAAGAAGGAAAAGGCCTTCACAGGGGGTCTTGGAATTTGTTCTGTGTCAAACATCATTAAATTCAGGTGGGTATGAAGAAAAAAAAAAACAGAGGGAAGGACACACGTCCTGCAAGGACACCTGCCAGGAGAGGAATATGTCTGCAAGTCTCTTGCTCCATTCAACAGGTTGGAGTTTTCCTACTTAACAAATTGCCTTTGCTCTATTTGGCTTTTGTGACCTTATAGAAGTAATCTTAGGATTGAAAGCACTCGGTACCTCTTAGTGGACTTCCTTCAAGAAAAGAAGAGGTATTTCCATATCACGGCTCAAGCTATCTCAAGCGCCCATAACTGAGCTCAAGGGGGAGTAGATGACTATCTACTACATAAAAAGAAAGAGTTGATTGACCCTGTAAATTCATATCAGTTAGCAGAAAGGTGACAAAGTAATCCTACTTATGCTACTCAAAAGTTAAAATAGTTTCCTACAAAAATCCTTAAGTATTAGATTCTATTAAGACTTTTTATTTAAAAGAAAAAAAAAAGGAAAAAGACTTCTTCTTTCTCCATTTGTATTGTCAGCGCTAAACCCACTCCTTTATCAGCACGTGCACACTGCTGTACAAAACAGAACTTACCTCCGACACGTCAGCATCCTGGACTTGGCAGAAAGTGTGCAGAAATCATGAAGACTTACTGTAATTATTGATCATTTTATATATATATATATATATATTTTAGAACAGCCTGTGATTTACATCAGGCTGTGTCATATAGGGAGGTACTGGCAAAATCTGCAATGATGTCAAACAAGCAGAGAGCTGACAAAATGTGGCAGGATACTTTTTGCAAAATTAGTTACAAAATATTTTCTATAGCTGTCATTTCAAGTAAATGACTCAGCTGTTTTAATCAGTCCCTTAAAATGACAAAAAAATATATGATGAGGGCATATTTTAGGCTCCTCTCATGATTGTTGCTTTCTGGTTGGAAGTAAGCTTTAAAAAACTTGTCTGAAGGACGTGCTAAGAACTTCAAATTCCCACACTTTTAACCCGAGCTACTGTTCGCTCTTTCTAGGATGCCTGCTACAATACTGTCTTCTGCTATCTTGTCTTTCAAAGATATGAACCACTGACAAGTCCTGCTGTCTCCTTTAGCAGATACGACTACTCAGTACCTGCAAGAATTAGATCTCGACTCAAGTCAATTTAAAAATCAGAGACAAGTCCTCAGTGCTGGCCTTGAAGGTGCCAAGCACCTATTTATCCATCCAGCAGGCCGGCTACACAGAGTGACAGCAGCAATCTACGCAGATGGAATTCGGCGTGACCTCCACACAGAGGTGCAAGGAAGACTCACTCAGCCTGTCGTGCTCGATCTGAGATTACGAAGAAAGGTTTCAACGATAAAAAAAATAACATTTTGTATCACAAGCACTTCACAAGTATTTAGGGAAAAAACGCTTCACTGAGATGTTCAAGACAGACAAGAGAGTTTCAGTACTCACTTGGGTTTCAGATCCAGTCCTCTTTCAAATTAAGGCTAACTGTCAAAAGGAGGACTGGCATTACCATCATGTCTAAGTTCACGTTTATTTAATATGAAGTTTACAGATCCACCATGCTTCTCCATCCAGGATTTGGCTGACTGCAGTACATCTTTGTGTCACTTTGCCCACAATACTTTTCCATCTACCGAGATCTGAGGGGTTGCAAATATTAACTAGGATTTGTTTTACTGACCTCCTGCAAAGAAGAAATGGAAGACCCTGCAGAAGAAATGCTGTCCTTCATCCCACTTCCATTCCCTAGCCATGAGACCATGCTTTCTTTCACAACAATTTAATACAGGAAATGTTGCTTCATCCCAGAAGGTAGTTAAGTGAGTTGATTTGACTTTGAAGAGCAATATGCGCCTTTTTGAATGTCTCATGTAATTAAAAAAAACAGACTTCATAAATTATTTTCAGTAGATTGAGAATCAGCAGGAGTATTCTCCACTATCTGATAGCTAAAATAAGGGCAGTGTCAAAGACATTTCAGATGGATTTCTAGCAAGCTTCTGCAACAAAGTCTACTGTAGTCTTTCCTAACTCTTCAAAACTGTGAGTCAATAAGAATACGTCCTTTGAGGACCCTGGAGCTCCCTAAGGGGGATACATCCATTGCAAGCAAGTTAAACTTACTGAATCCATTAACATCTTGGCAGCTGGAAGAAAAAGCTTCTTCATTGTGAACAGCACTTAGTTTGGTAGAAGTCTTGTCTGACGTAGCCACTGGACCCATCTCCCTCTGCGTGCTGGTCTGAGTCTCCTTCTGCTTCTTGGCTAGCTTCCTTTGGGGCATTTTGAAGAGGGGAGAAAGCAAGGTCAGTTTCTCTTGTTAACAACAAAACAACAACAAAAATATAAGATATATATATATATTAAAAAATAAAAACAAAAACACAGTTAACCCACTAGGGCTGACATGCAGGGCATGTGGCAAGCAGCACAAGAAGAAAACCCAAGGCTTGATCATCTAATTGTGCAACACCATAAGCATCGGGGTGGCAGCGTGTGACCCTGAGCTGAGCTGTCCCTGCAGCATCTCTCAATCCTGCGTGGCCCAAGCAGCAAGGGGAGCTGCAACATCCCCAGGGATGGCCATGGAGCTCTGGAAACCACTCCAGGATGTCCTGGGGGCACTGGTGAGGGTAGTGGTTAGAGCTGCAAATGGGAGGTGGGCACCATCCCTCAGGGCGCCTGCACTCAGGTGGGGTTGATCACCCAATACTCTAGTGAAGGGTGAGAACTGGAGTCCCAGGTAGGATGTTTCTCCTCTTCCCAAGCAGAGGAACAAGGATAGCAGCCTCCACTAGAACTACAGTCGGGGAAAAGCAGGGCAAAATAAAAGGCTGAAGCCACTTGAAAAAAAAATGTCTGGGTGGACTTATTTTGGCAGAATGTATCTTCTATGCCGAGGAGACACCAAAAAGCATTGGCAAGAGCCGAAATGCTGCCAGTTCGGAAACCACTAACAAAGCTAAGAGTATAAGCAGCTCTTCTTTTGCAAACACAGCTAATAAGAAAATGGAGAGAAGCAGCAAAAGTGCTACTAAGCTTCCCCTGACATTTGACTGCCCTCTGCTTCATTCATATCAGAGCACAAAACTGTTTAAAAATGAATGCGTGACATTCTCCAACCCACACCTTGAAAAAATACCACACAAATCCCTAGCACCGGCAGAGAACTTTGCTTACATGGCTTCCACAGATAAGAAAATACAACAAAATAAAAGGGAGAAAAACAGATTACTCTTAAGTAGGAGCTTTAGTTCTCTTCGCTCCCCCCACAAGTCAAAGAGAGGAAAAAAAATTCTAACAACTAAATCTTT
Source organism: Nothura maculosa (assembly GCA_032353885.1). NCBI lineage: Eukaryota > Metazoa > Chordata > Aves > Tinamiformes > Tinamidae > Nothura > Nothura maculosa. Next base: position 6,172,380 of record JAUBOD010000174.1, read on the forward strand.
CTGCAAAGAGGTTTTCCTTCACTAAAATGACATGCTTATGGTAAGTGCTGCCCATCTTTTAAACTTCATGGGATTCTTGAAAGGATATTCCTTGCAAGACCGTGCAGCGAGCTCTGCTTGCTCACAGCGGATGCCAGCTGGCATTTCTGAGCACGTTCAAGCAGATAGTGGAGCTCCAGGCACAGTGAGATGGGTCAGCTGGGCTATTTGCTAGGGAAATTTGGGTTGTTTGCAAGGAAAGGTCAAAGTGGACTCAAACCCTGGTCTGCATCTGGGGGAAACTACTATTTAAGGCAAGCTACAAGATCCAGAGCAGAGAAGCAGAAATTTATGGAGAAATTCCAACAGCTTCTGCAAACTATCGAACAAATGCATCCATCTCTGCTCAACCAGGTGGGAATCTGCCTGCAGTGGTTTGAAGACAAACCCACAGCCCTTGGGGACATCACGACAGGGTGCTCTGCATGCTTGGACCTCAATCTCACCAAATCCTCCATGGTGCCCTCACTTCTGCAGGTGAGGATGCAAAGGGTGGGACAGGTCTTGTGTGATGAAGCAAAAAGCTGGCATTTAAGGAAGCTACAAGCTTTACTTTCCAGGTGCAGCAAAGCTAGTGCAGTTTGGTTTATTCACCACAAAACAGAGCCATGCAAGCCCACTGCCTCGTGCCTGCGTAAGCAATAGTCTTAGAGCACATTAACTCCAGCCTGCACTAATCCTTTAAGGTTTGCTAATCATACATGGGCTACGTGGATTCTGCAAACAGGAATTAAACTATCTCAGTGGGAAACACTAATGCAAAATGCAGCAGTCTCTAACGACAAGCACTCCAGTGTGCCAAGGGTGCTCGTGCAGCCTACACTGCTGAGGTGCCCAAGCAGCAGAGCATGGAGACTCCTGAGGAACTCCTGAGGAAATCCCAAGTCACTCATGGCCGTAATTACCTCCAAGTGCGTGCCCAAGCTCTGCGTCATTTTCAGACACACCAAAACACTACAAAGAGCTGCAATGGGCAAACTCGGTTTTCCCAGTAACACATTCCTCATGCTCTATGTGGAAAAATATCCCCCAAAACTCAAGACCAGCTCCCCCAAGACCTGCTGACAAGAGAAAAGAAAAAGGAAAAAAAAGAACTAAAAAAAATACAAAAAAAGGAAAAGCCCTGTGCAAAGCAGTTCTACCTGGTCCTGTAGAAGACAGAGAGGCCCCTAAAACACTGGCTTGAATGCCTAAAAAGAAAAGGTGACATGAGTTTAAAGTTCTCACGCTAGCCCTCAGGCGCCGCGAGCTTTTCCCGTCCGCCTCCGCCTTCCTCCCGCTCACGGAGCCCTTGGGAAGGCATCTCTATCCAGAGGGCTTCTGTGCTAAGCTGGCCAGACACACCAGGGGCCTCGCGCTTGTTAAATGGTCCTTTTCCACCCCTGTTATGGAGCGGTGGCAAAGGACTAAGCCTCTCCAGTCCTTCCTGATGTTATAATTCATATAAGGATTGTAACACCAAACGGGTGCCACTAGGGATGGAGTTTAAATCCCGCAGCGAGGCAGAGCTTTCCCTGCTGGCCCATCAAAGTGTCTCTGCAAGGGGGAAAGCGCCTCTCTGAAAAGGCCTCTTCAAAGAGCAGGGCATCCTGAGAGCTCTTTGGGCATCGCAGGACGCCGGGATGGGGCTCCCTGCCAGCCTGTCACCGTCCCGGAGAAGATGCCTCATGCATTATGGAGTGGGAAGAGAGGGAAGAAACACGGGAGCGGGAGAGACTTGGAAGAAGAGCCTGATACGTCTGGACGCGATGACGAGACTGAGATGTCAACATGTCAACAAGGTGAGATCAATGGCTGCTTTATACTGCGGTGCACAGGAAATGCGCCAAAAGGACCACACGAATCCGCGGATAGAGGTTCCTGGGTTCTCCTTTTTGGCTCAATACGGAGGAGTCATAAATGAAGACGTTGAGGGGCACTTTCCACATGGGAGTGATGAGACACAGAGGGGCTCAAAAGGGGATAAAATTGTAACGCCTGCACGACGGGGCAGTTGGTCAAGCTAAAGGACAGGGACTACGAGCAGCAAGCCTAAATAAAATGCCAATTTGGGGTGAAAAAAATGAGATTTGAGTTAGTTGTTTTTGAAACCTCTCTTCCTTTGAAGAAACAAATGTAAGCTGCTAAAACATCATAGAGAAATTACTGCATTTCCAGTCTACCACTCAAGGGTTGTATCAACTAGAAAGCACTTGCTGTTACAGCAATAAATCAGAAATTTTGAGCCATACTTTCATTTTAAAGTGGTTCCTAGATCAGATTCCAATTTGTACCGGTCTGGATAGACTGCAGGAATTTATTTTAAAAGCCGCTTCAAATGCTTTTCTAACTTTTCGTATCAATTTTACAAGCAAGAATGTTAAATCTCAAGCTGCCACTCCTAAGGAGCTCCTGTACGTGTACGTTGACAGATTTAATTTTAGATGTCTCAAAAGGATAGATTATATATACTATAATGTGGATTTGCATGCACAGGTAATTTAGACATTAGGTACAGATCCCGTAAGTTAAACATGAAATTTCCTCCCACAGACAAAAATTGCTTAGTGCTGTGATTTCCAATAAGCAATTTAGGAAGGCTACACAATTCCTACTAGATATTTGTGTAGAGTAGCCTGCCAGGAGGTGGTTTGCTCTTTCTTGGGACATCTGCACAAATCCAAGGCAGGCCACACAATGCTCAATGGGGAGCACTGGTTGAAATCTGGTTTTGCAAAGAGAAAACCTATCTCAATGTTAACTCTCAATGAAGAAGAGTTCCATGTAGGTGTAATAAAATGCACTAAACTAGACACTGCACTGTGAGCTGTGGAGTAATCCTTTGGAGTAATGCTTGACCTGGAGACGGTCAAGCAGAGACCACTAAGACAGGCAGATCTAGAAACCTGCCCTTCAAGTGGTCTTCAAACACCTGGAGAGATACTGTGGCCACAGGGACATTATTTTAGGGAGAGTACCAGCACAGGACGGGGGACTCCAACGCTTCCTTGGGCAAATCAACCCTTGTATTTGTGAGGGATGTTTAGCTGCAGTGGTACCAGCACTGGAACAGTCGAGTGCACATGAGAGACACAGCAGAGGAATATACTCGTATAAAGAGATTCACCAAGCACATCTCTCTTCACAGCCTAGGCTAACAGTTACCACAAGGACACGTTCTAAATAAAGATCTCACATACTGCCTAGATTTTTTTTTAATAATCACTGATTCATTATTCTGTTCCTCTGGCAGATAATGAAGAAAATTAGTTTCTTTCTGAAATTTTGCTTTAAAAGCTGACCTGCACAGGCAGATCCCACCTTCTGCAGAAATATATTGATATATCTATGCATGCATGTGTTTATGCAGTATTGCAATCCTAAATGAAATAGATACTTCTTTCCAAATGTCCCCTAAAAAAATGGAAATAAATTTAGCATATAAATTCTGCAATTCAAAAAAAAAAAAAAAAGAAAGAAAGAAAAAAGGTAGGTATAAATTTAGCCTAATGCCTTTGATAGAATCTCTCCCATTAAGAGAAACTCCTGGTTCAAATTTCTGTAACTGCTACAATTTGCATGAAATTACAGCGGGAGTTGCAGGTGCTTCCTACATCGCAATAGGCTCCTCAGCACTCTCGTCAAAGCAGGGATAAGGGAAGCAGCTTATTTCCCATTGAGAGTCCTTTTCTCAGAAACAACATTAAACTGAGTGCTTGTAATATGTCCATGAGTCCATTACTGCCAGATGGATTTCTCCTCTGGTCTGGTATCACTCAAGAAATGTCATTCTCTAACATAGTACCAACAATCAGCAGAAAGATTAAAAATAAAGTAATAATAGGAAACAATGCCAACATTTCCACTTCTTATCCTTGTGAGGAAATAATAAAGCATTGATAAAAGCCCTGCAATGAAAAATACTAAAACTGAGGTGCCCATGATTAAATGTACAGCACATACAATGCCTTCTGTGTTTTAGTTCTGCCAAAGCCATTATCTCAGGCATTCCGAGGTCATACTGCACATGCTGCAATGTTATGGCCTATAGTTTCCACAGTATAACGCCAAACTGCATCTTACAACATATTAAACTTACACACAGCATGAAAGAGAAAGCAATTCTGCAGAAATCAAGCAAAAATCTCAGCACAAATATAGAGCAACTCCTTTGAGTTGTTTCCAGCATTAGCCTGGTTATTGGTGCATCGAGAGCCCGCATTTTCTTCTCTCCTCAAAGAGAGGGAGATTTAACCTGTACATCTTGCACAGGTAAAGCAGGTTCTGCCTCAAGTAAAGCAAGTTCTGTCATTAGCAATTAGCTTAATGAAGGTAAACTGAGGTGCACAAAATGATGTTGATCCCACATGCTGCCCAAGCTAAGAAGAGAGGCTTCCTAGGTTTGCATTTCCACTTAATCAGTGCTACACATCTTCACTACCATAACATTCCTTTCCCATAGGCAAGTTTTAACGAAGAGCTGCAGCATAAAAATCCCATATTGTTTACTCAATAAGCACAAAGTAGCATGAAGAGGAGCTCCTCTGTTTATAAGTGCTTTCCTTTTGTTTATTGGGTTCTCTGAACTCACAGATACTCGACCATCTTACAGAATCAGTCTCCCAGAGACAAACCAAATGCAAGCAGTTTTGTTCCCTAACAAGAAAAACATGACAGCAAAGCAGGCGAGAAAGGGTTAAGAGGAATTATCTGAAAGCAGAAAAGAATTACTCCAAGCAGCACAACTTTGAAGTCCAGAAATTGAAGCTAAAAATAAAGCAATGTAGTCCATATGGTTGTATTTAAAGGTCTGCCAGCAGATCTATTTGAGAACCTGCTTTTCACTACTGATAACTCATTCAATTCAAATTTGCTTCAGGACTAAAACATTCATATGAGGTCATAGCACAGAAACCAATTCTATCAAAAAAACTCACAATATACATATTGCTGCTCTTATTTTCATAACACTTCAAATAAACTTAAATCAAACCTCTTTCTGTTCATAAGAGGCTCTGGCAGTTTCTATCAGCTTTGCCTAAGATAGCAACCCTTCACAATTTTAGATTTTCATCTGCAATCACAGTAGAACAGCCCATTTTGTGTGGAACGTGAAACTAAATTTTAGTCATCTGCTCCTTGTTGGATTCACCTGCTTTTTTCCTTCACCAGTATCCCTCAAATATGGATTAATATCCTGAGAAAGAAAGAAAAACACTTGGTTTTGCTAGATTAGGGGTTAGCTGACACTTGGGGTCAGAAATCAAACAACGAAAGGCACAACTGGAATCATCTGATGACTCCATAGGTGTTACCCCTACTGGAGTGATGTCCCAGAGCCCATGCTAGGTGGGTTACCTGGCACACCAAAGCACAGAGCTGCTAAGGACCTCTCTGCAGAAAGGCTGGAGGGCTGTTGAGGAAGGAGTTACAGGATTTCTGCAGCCTGAGGCCTTATGTCCACTCAGTGCTTTGGTGGGTGCTACGAACACCTTCACCTGCTTTGGAGGCCCCTCTCATTTCCACCTGCTGTGATATACTGCATGATGCACATCCACCTTATTAAATCTGTATCTAGCCCATACTCTACAACCTCAGGCATGGGGGATCTCCAGAAGCTTATTTCTTCACTTTTCTTGAGTCACTCTCCTGATCTCTGAAGAAATGTCCTGGTATATGTGATCCACTGCAAGACAGGGAACAGAGAGCCCCACCATGTCCTCACTTTCTCTGTAGAGCAGTAATCCTTAGCAGGGTGCTTAAAGCAGCACTGTGGCTCAGTTGTAAAACAGGGTCAAGACAGGCCTCAGAATTTGATTCATGGTTCTTAAATACAAGAAACTCTAGATTTAATAAAGCAGGGAACAATCTGACCACATACTGCCTGCAGGAAGAAGACAAAATTGTAATGGAAGGCTGGGGACTGAGTTTTGCAGGCAATGGCCTTGACTGATCATTAGGAAAGAAAAACAGTGCAACAGCGCAGACAGCACCAGTGTGACAGCCATGGGAAACGCACAGGAGAGCCATGAGAAGGAAAAGCACCTCTATGTTCAAAGTGTCCCCCAGATTAACACGCAGTTGCGCTTTCAAGGAAATTGTTCTAAATTTTGCTGCTCAAATGCCATTCTTTGGTGAGCTGATGTGGAGCCTGGAGAAGAGGGCGTTACTCTGCACTTATACAACTGAGTAGAGTCAAGTCTCACTGGTGTGGGCTTCAGACACTGCACATTTGGGCTCTCTGCATAAATTACAAATGGAAGAGGAGCCTCTTTCTAATATTTTCAGGTCTGCCACCTCAAGAAGTAACATCACATCAACAGGTAAACAGGGAGACTAAACTTAAGTCCTTCATCCTGTTATTCAAACCAACTCACATGGAAAAGAAGTCAACTCAAGTCTCCTCCTGATCCTCTGACAACTATCACCACAGCAGGAACAGCCTGGCCCTGATTCGTATCCAGATCTTTAGGCAACAGCTGGCTCTGGAGGTGTTATCTGCAAAGCATTTTCATGTGCCTTAATGACTGCCCTAATTATGCAGCAACATCATTTAGATGAGGTTAGAGAGGTGATTTGGTCTGAAAACCTGAGCCTGATGTCTAAACTGCAGCTCCAGATCTGGCAGCTCCATGAACAGAGACCCTTGCTGAGAAAACATCGACTCCTGGTTCCCAGGTAGCAAGAGAGCATCAAGAGTTTTCAGAAGACTTATGTGTTTTTTTAAAAAGCTTATATCCAACGCTGAGAAATTCCTGACAACAGCTTTTAGGTGTGAATCTCCCTGCAGCCTGGCTAAATATGGTAGACAAGCAAAATGGTGCAAGTGGAGTGCTGCAGCTTGCACTTTTCCATTAGCACGTGAGGAACCCTAAACGCCAACTGATGTACTAAGCCCATTTGCACAGGTGTCTGCAGGCACAGAGGGAGGTAAGAGGGTGAAGGAGGGAAAATATAAGAGGTGTGAAGTGAGAAAATAAAGTGCAAGCTGGAAGACAGACAAGGATACATGGAATGGTTTAAAAAAAGTGATAAGAGAAAAGCATGCAAGAAAGCACAAACTGAAACAGTCAGCATGCTCAGGAACCATCATCTACAGCCCGGTACTTACAAGTAATAGGAGTAGGAATATGCATTTCTTCTAAATGTTGGCAGCCAGTCAGATGAAGAAAATGTCCAAAAGGAAAAAAAAAAAGAAGGAAAAATACATAATTAGACTTATATGAGCTCTTAGCTTATTTTCTCAGAATATAAAAGATTTGTGCTTCCATTTTTATTGCGTCTTCTCCCACACGTTTTTCGTGCAGCTGTTGGTGCTTGAAGAACAAACACTGAACTGGATATGGGAAACGTGGCTCTGTTTCCACTTCTGCTACTGACTTCTTGTGTCACCTTCTGCCACAATTTCAAGTATAATGAGACTTACCATTGCTCATAAAGTGCTTTAACATTTCGGGAATGGAAAGCTTTATGTAAAAGCTATTAATATAAATAACAACAAACAGGAAAGTGACAATGAAAAATGCCACTATTTTGGAATATTCAAGTAACAAACCAACTGTGTACTGCCAAACTAAGGCTCATCACACTCCAAACTGCAAATAGTTTATTAACAATTCAAGAAACATTACATATTTATAGCTGATCACTAGCTCTGCATCAGCTTTCTGTCGCTGCAATGAGACATTTCTTTTTACAGTTTTTCCACACAATCAGCTTCCAAATGTTTTTTAGATACAGAGCAGCACCACGAAGTGAGACCTGGAGAATGGCAGAAGATTAAGATGGGGTGTCTTCTCCTTCAGACCCAGGAAAGGGCCTGGATGAGAATGGAGAACCATTGGGATTCTCCATGCCCAGCCACTCAGCTTATAGTTGGTCACACAGTTGCACTGTCTTATGGTCTCACGTTTAAAATCCCTCCTGCCCTATTTCCTCATATATTTAATCTGTTGCCCTAGGAAGACAGTTCTCCTGGCAAAGGATGGCTGACAACAAATGCACCAATGTCCACTTTGCCAGGTTGGGGCTCTTGCTATAAACCCAAAATTCAGGCTTGGAGACCAAATCTAGCCAAGCTCTTTGTCCAAGGCCTACGCAGACCACCATATAGTTACGGCATAATAGTAAAATTGTACAGAATTTGAAATTTCTGCCTGTGAATTGTGCAATACAGAAATAAAATAAAGAAAAAAAGCAGAGACTAAGCTTCACTGTGACATCCCAAGTTCCTCTGAACTTTGAAGCAGCATCAAAATCACCAGGATGTACAAAAACTAACACAGATGCACCCAAAAACATCCCATTAAGCCCCTTTGATACGCCAGGAGCAAGTTTCTCACAGCTGCCTCCTGCAATCCTGCTGCTCAACATCCTGCAATATATTCTGCTTTTCTGACACCTCAGCCACTGGATACACGTGATCACACAAGACGTCCACCTCTCACTAAAACCCTGCCTATGCCTCAAGCAGAAAGCTTGGAAGGACCAACTCCCTAAGGGGGGAAAAAGAAGAGGCAGCAAACAAAAGCATCATATTATGGAAACAGGCAAGCCATTTTGGCTCAAATTCTCCCAAATTGTACTGCCTGAGGTACATGCTCACTGAGCAATATTTCAGAAATAAGTGTTAAAACTGGGCAGAATTACAGACCACTGAAAATATGACTCACTCCAAAGAATGCATCAGATAACCCGCAAACGTGGCCCATGACGGAGACAGAAGATCCTTCTTACAGAAGGCCGCACAAGCAACAGGGGCCACTGGATGTACCCAAACCTCTGGTAATTCTGCCCTATAACCCTGGTGTGATCTGCTTAAGAGGCTGTTGGGTTGTATTTAATTAGTTACAGGTGACAAACCCAAACCCTAATCCAGAGTAAGGAGCCGACTTTTCCTGGACCCAACTAATCCAGCCCCTATTTAGACCCAAATCTCCTTTTTTTGCAACCGAAAGCAGTTTAACAAGTCTTATTTAGAGCGCACCCGTGACAGGCTGTCTGATCCTATTTATTTAGTCTTAGGCTTAAAGGGGTCACCAGAGGCTTTGTCCTCGCCAAGGCGCCGGTCTGAGAAGCAGCACGTTGGTCACCCCAGGGAAATCCGAGATTTCCTCCAGGAAAAATGCTTCCAAATGTCTGTTTATTTGCCCTTGTTTCATCATTTGCTAAGCATTTATTCTCCAGTGCACAAAAATATTTAACTAATACTAAAGACAAACAAATAGGCTCCTCAGAGCATTGCACAGACGCCTCAGTGCAATAAATAGGAGGTGTTTCCAGGTAGGTACCTATTAATGAAAGCAGGTTGCGCTGCCTTGAGTTATGTGGGTAATTGCACCCATGTGGGCACTGATCACCAGCTCGCAGGCTGTAAATTAACAGCCTCAATTATTCTGCAGCAATTTGCAGGTCCATACCCAGATGCTGATATCAGTGCCATAAATATATAACTCATCTAGCTACTGAGGCCTCAAAACTGGGGGAGAAAATCCAAATTGTGTTAACTGCTTTGAGTTTAAATGCCATATGACACTTAGTCATAGTTAGAGCAGAAATTTATTATATCCAAACACATTTATTTTTTTTTTTACAGACACACACACATAAATGTGCTAGCAAGCTTTGGGAGACCTACTGGGTTTCAGCTAAAATCTTTTTTTAGACAACAACAACAACAAAAGATCGAATCCAATTTTTCAGCTGCATGAAAATTCCAGCTGGCTTAACCCTACATACCTCAATGAACCCCACAGAACAGCAGGGAAACCCTCAAAAGTAGCCAAAAGAGAACTAAATATGATTTTTGGAAATAGGAACCAATTGTTACATGGGCCTTTGATATATAAATATATATATCCCCCCCCCCCAAATAAAGCATACCAATTTAACAATTTAAGGTGTTCCCTAAAGGCAAAAAGAAACTTCTGATAATGTCTCTAGTCTTAATAACCCAGTTTCCTCCTCCTCTTCATACCTTCCCTCTCCTTCCTTCATCCTCTTCATAGACCCATAAAGTGCTTCATTCAGGAAAAGCTGTGGCCATCACTGAGGAGCTATAATGCCCCGGACCATGAACAAATGTCACTATGATATTTTTCAGCTCCATTTGAAGGAAATGCCTCAAGTTTGTCTAATTAAATTACTTTTCTGCATTGTTGCCTTGCAAGGCAACCCTGTCTCATGTTAATGCCTCTGGGAACTGAAAAAAATGATCTCATTTTAAAGGAAGGTTAACACTAAAATTATCGGGATCATTTTACTCATCTGTGAAGCTTTACTCTTGCACTCAGCAGCATTTTGCTATTGAGAACCTGGCTTTCTACTGGTTCTCCAATGGAAGACAGAAGATTAAGCAGTGATGATGAATCAAGGGGAGGCATCAAGATACTTCCATGCTCATGCATTCATCAGAAGCAGAATGATAAAGATCTCCTCCAGGATGTTTGGAGGAAATTAATTGCCCATAATTCTACTTCTGAGCAACTCTATTTTCAAACTATTTTCAAACTTATACAAAAACTAAATTGGCAGTAATCACTCTGCTGAGCAGCAAAAGTCTCATGTTAACATTTTTTTTACAGCTGTGGCAGACAGTTCAGAAAAAACAAGTTTTATGTGAAACCTGATGACAGGAAAAAATGGTCTTTGGTGAACAACCAAGGGGAGATACTGGACTGATCACGACTGGCTGAAAGAAAGAAGTCTTAAATAGATGGAAATCATCATCACTGAGCTGGATGAGCTGGAGCTAGGCAACCAGTTCTGTTTCTGAAAAATCCCCAAATTAATCCATTGGCTTAGAATGGTGCTATGAATTTTTGGCTATTGGGTTTCTTTTCTGATTAGAAGATATCACTGACACCCCTCCTACAGGAGCAACCTTCATGTGTGTTAATGTCTCCATATATTGCCACTAAAGCATTTACAAGTACACGTTCACTGAGAAATTATGTCTGCTCTTCCAAATTCCTCCCATTTTATACAATTAACTCAAATGAATATTATCTTCTTAGCACTTAAGGATGCCAAATCACTCAAAAATTACGCCCAAATAATGGATTCTCGATCATCGTGAAAAAAAAATCACTGTTTGTTTTCTGCTCAGGATTACACATGATTCAGTACAGTAATATATAGCGTGAAAGTAATGAAAGATGTTATCAACACCAAAATCTGCAAAACACACAAGGATGCTTAGATGTGGCAACATCCTGCATGTCAGGTCTGCTTTCCTTGCAGGTTTCATTTTTAGGCTGAAAATGAGAGGTTTTCTTAACAGGCATTTACAGAAGGAGTAGTGAGCATTAAGCAAAAACTAGAAACCCCGATCAATTTTTCCTGAAGCCTTTTTTTCTACTTTTCACTGGCAGCATCTGATTTTTTTCTCTCCTTGTGATCTAAAATGCTCCTGGAAGCTGTAATAGAAACATTTATAGTCTTTGGGCTGAATACTGACCAAGGGGGTCACAAGCATGGCTAGGAAGTGTGCAGGCAGTTACATTTGTCCACAAACATTGAAGTATTAGCAAATAGCTCCAACTGAGCTAGATGTTGCCTTGTCCAGGCAAGCTTTTAGCATGGCCAAGAACAGAGGTTCTCCATCACACAGCCACCCAGGTCATCTAGTTGCTCCCAGCTTTTACTGCAACACTGGAGTAACTCATCCCAGAGGGAAGATTGCATTTGACTTCAGGAGGTTCCTACCAGCCCATTTCTCCAGCCTGGCAAGATCCTTCCGAGCAGCAATCCTGCTCTCCAGCATCTAAGACATGAAGTTAGTCTGCACACATATGTGAACTGCAGGAATACACAAGAGCTCATATATTAACTGCTGTTGCCTTCCTGGACAAAGGGAGGTTGTTTGTGAGAGATAAGAGATTCCAAGGCAAGAGGGCTTTATTTTGTCAAGCCTCACTCCTGGCAGCAGAGCCAGTAAAGTCATCGAGATTACTCACACGTCCGGCTACCTGCACTCTAGGCTAGGGGGGCTACCTGGCTTGCAAGCTCACATTTTATCTAGCAGTAAATCAGCATTGAAAAGGTGGCTTCACTTTAGAAATCCAAGTGGTAGAAACATCCTTTTCTTAAGAAAATTTCCTGCCTAAGCAGTTTTCTGAATCATAGTTTATTAACCAGTAAACATGGAGCTCTTGAAAGAGCAGCAACTACCAATGGCCTACACAAAGTGCAAGTGCAAAGAGTTCCAAGAAAAAGCACACAAAATAAACTACTTGAACAATTTTTTTTCTTCTGTGCATGATTGTATAAAGTTTTGGTCCCCAATAAACTAAAACTAACTCTCAGAAAGGCTGCTAACCCTCAGCAAGATGCAACAACCCTGCTGAACACTGCTTGCAAATCAATTGCTGTGTGAAAATATGTGCCATCAAGTCTCACTTGGGAACAAGACCTTGCTCTAGGCATGAACAGAAGCTTTTGATTAAAGAACAAAATAATAAAATAGAACGAAATTTCCTTCAGCCCTCTCTCTATTGCCTTTTGTAAGTAGTCATTAGGCAGTTTCAGGGGAATGCAGAGTCCCTGCAAAGCTGCATTACTCCTTCGAGCCAGAATGCAAAAGAATAAATATAAACTGTATGTACAAAACCAACAAATTTTAAGTAAAAAATAAACAACTTGAAGAAATGGGCAAAATACAGAGAGACTTCATACTGCTAAGCTGCTCAATTTCCGTTTTATGCCCATTTTTCACATACGCTCACACATATATGCATGATGATTGGAAGGTCTGAGATTGCTTTATAAAAGCTCACCACCTTTCTTGGAGGTATTTTTCACTCTCTAGTTTTGTTTTTGCAGCAGAATAAAAGGACCTGCTTCACACTGTGAAGCTATTCCGTCAAATTCTGGCACAGTGCCACAAAGCCGTGTTTCTGAGCCTTGTATTTTAGTCCTCAGAGGCTCCTATGCCACAAACAATTTTGCTGCCATAGTCCCGGCCCCACAGTGGACAACCTCAGTAGCTCTTCATTTTCTGTCCCCACCATGGTCTTCCTCCCTTCTCCAGCATCTTTAAGTCATTCCACAATCCCGCTCACCCTCTTGAGCTCATCTCTAATTTCTTCCTTCTCTGGTTTTATTCACTTCACCTACACTTCATCTTCTTTCACCTACACTTCCCTTCCCTCCCTTGAAGGAAACCAACTTATCCTGCTGGCATCCAATGTGAATACTGCTCAGTTTTGACCACATTATTCTCTCTCCCTCCATCTTTTACTGCATTTCTACACTATCTCTACCTGCTTACAACTCTTAGCACGAGCTCTTACTTTTGTTTTCAAGACTCCTCATGCTTCATCCCCTCTATTTCTATCACTTCCGAAGACACTATTTCTGCTCTATTGGTTGCAAGCTCTGATCCCCATGAACCTTCAGCAGGCATTTGAGCTTTCTCCTGTGCTAACATGCTGACTGTCACTGCCTCTTTTTCTCTTTTTATCTCCTTAATCACCTGCTGCTCCTTCTCCCAAATCATTAACCCTCAGGTGCAACAACAAGCCCTGTGCTGCTCACACACAGTATCTGGGAAAACAGACCTGTCATCTGTGACTATGACTTCTTAGTATTTCATTTCTACCAAATTCACTCAGCACTCCAGCCAGGAGGTCTAAGATGGAAGCAAAGCAGAAACTTACCTTCTCTTGATGGTAAGCATTGCTCCTAAGAGGATAATAACAAACATCAGAAGACCAGCTATAACTCCGGCCATTTTCACTGTGCTGTCAACTTGCTTTTCTGGCTCCACTGCATTGGAATTCTGGGTGGAAGCTCCTTGAAAGATGGAGAGGAAGGAGGAGATAAAAAGAGAACTTGTAGAAAAAAATCCTGAAATGACTTGGTTTTAATATTCATTTGAAAGCCTCACAGCATAACTTGCAATCTAATTGCAATAGACCAACTGTCCATTTAACTTAATCCTTTGCCTTTAATAATGGCTACTGCCAGATATTTCAAAACAAAGTCCAAAATCCCAGTGTAACACAATGACAATAACATTTTATAACATTATACCACACTGAGATATTTATTCTTTTGATGCATTCAACATATCCAGAAGCAGGGGGATTAATAACAGTTACAATTATCATCTCAAGTAGTTTAAGTGAAGGTACAATCCTTACCCACTGAAACAGCGAATGCAAAAGTTTGCAGTGATATATCTCATTATAGTTTTGCAAAAACACTCTTTTCCTTTTAAAATCAGGATGCATTGCTACTTCTCACTCTACTACAGTCTTGGCTTTTGTAAATATGCAATTACAATTATACGTGTTACAAGTGTTAATCCAACCCACAGAGCATCCTCCGCACCATCTAACGTATTCCATGCATGAGTTCTTCTCCAGTCTAGGCCAGAGATGATGATTTCTACCACTTGATATATTTATACATATGTAGATTTATAAAAAGTACAACCTACACACCTAAAAATAAAATAGTTTTAGAAACTTTTTTTGAACAGTTTTTCCTCTTTTACTTACTTGTCATGGTCTGACCTCAAGGTTTTGTTACCCCTTCAGTAATAGCTGAACGTGGCCCTCCTGTCAGCTGCAGGGACCCCTCATAGTGCTTATTATAAACCATGGGTCTGCTGACTTTGTTATTGTCATACAGATTTTTTTGTTTTCCAGATATAGCTTCAGGCACTGAATTTGATTTAGAAAGGCCCACAATATTTGAGTCACAGCTATTCTCAAGACTAAATGACTCTATTTTTTATTATATTCCTAGTAAACTTAACTCCTGTAAAACACTGCTATTGAATTTGATGGAGTTACAGAGATTCATGTTACGTGGGATCACAGTCTGATCTTGGGCTTCAGCTTAACTGTTGAACTCAGGCAAATCTTCCCCTGAAGGTTGAACATGGTAGGAAAAGGGAACCAATGGTGAAAACAGAGAGCTGACATCAGAAAACTGTCATGCTCTGCTCTTTTATCCCTTTGTGTTGTTGACTTTCAGGAAAAACTGCATTAATTCTGCTCATGAAGTGTTTGGGGACATGATATTGAACCTAGACAAGGTTTTTGGTGAGAAAACCAAAAGTCTCCCTGGGTTACTCTTCTCACCACTTTCCACTTGTTAATCTGCATTTGATTCAGAAAATCTTTGTCTGCAAAGATGACACCCAGTCATTAAAGCAAGAAAGTGAATGTAGAGCTTCCTAATGTGTCCTCCACATCAGCCTGAGCCAATGGACTGCAATAAGACGCAGTTTGATCCTGAGCAAAGTAGAATATCCTCCTCTCAACTGTATAATGGGGAGGAATTATAAAACAATATATGCAACAAATGCAATACAACTAACCACTTTTCATGCTCAAAATACAGTTTCATTTTCCCTAAAGCTGAGCTGGTGATCTGGTTTACCACAGCAAGCTCAGTACTGAACCAAGCAAAACTGTCTTTGCAGAGCTCAGGTAATTTCCAGCTTCCTGTGTCATGTCCAACAACTTTCCCAGGTCATTAGAGCTCACTAGTAACCTGCATGCCCACATCTGAAAAGCATTAATAGGATTCCATATCAACTGCACATTTTCATCTGTGTTTGGCAACATCTCTTAAAATCTTGGAGCAAATCTGCCCAAGAGGTGAGTTATATCTCATCCAGACAACTAGCTCTGATATTGCCATGCAACAAAATAAAGCCACAAATTTTATCATGCAGATAGATAAAATTATTCTTCTTTGACCTGAAAATCAGATGTAGTCCAAATTACCCTCCACCTTAGTCCCAGTTTCTCCAATGACCATAAATATTACGTATTAGGGAATGTTTTTCCACTCATTTTTGTGCCATCTGAATGTCTTTATCTATTGTGAACCATGTTAAACAAAGCCAGAATATGCTGTCAGCACCATCCTCCAATTCACTTGATTAGTTTAATTCTACAAGGCCGCTGCTTATCACTCCAGGCAATGAGTGGTCAACGTGTTATTTTTTTTCCTTTCCCATTGCACTACTGCATTTCTAGGAAGAGAATAAAGTCTGATCATCCATCCTGACACCTCCACACTGCGGTGACTGATTCACTGCAGCTCCTACATAACTCTCTCTCTATCTTGGCAAAGGCCAACAATTCCTTTAGGCTACTAGTCCAACCATTTGTAAGTTGTCTCTGCTAATAGTGTCTGGGAACCGATAATATGACAGCGCCAGTAAATTCCCGAGCCTTGGCATTCTTAAAGCTCTGCAATCAACGAGTCCTGTGAAGGAGCCCGTTGCTTTCCTGCTGTTCGGTGGGATTATTTTCCTGGTAGAGGTCTAAATCTCCCGTGGTTGCTGCTCTGCCACCTGCACAGCTGTCAGTACCATTTCGGTACCAGAGAACATTGCCATCCTAAGCAGTGGGATGCCCATGCTACAGTTGCAGAAGGTGACTTCTTCTCTCCACTCTTTGTTTTTGCTGCCATTTTACATATCTCCGTGCCTTAGTAACTTGTTTGGAATGCCATTTTGCTTCTCTCATTACATGCATAAAAAATCTAAAATTTAATGGGCAAAAAGTCCATAAAAATGGCTAGATGGTTATTACATACAAATCTTAAATACCTCGAGAAGCGCTATTGGACTTGAGAGGCCAATCTTTGCTTTCTGAAAAGCAGTGTTTCTGTACTGCAGACATCAAACGGGAAGGAAAATAAACTATCACACTAGTTTCCAGTGGTCATTTCCACCACGTTTCTGGGTATAAATTCTTTCTTGTTCCTGAAGCTACTTCTCGGAATAATAGGATACGGGACAGGTCACTGCTGCTATTACTGTGTGCATTTCAGAGGCACCCAGAGGCCCCCGTTAAGGTCGGGACCCCATTACGTTGTACTAGCACGAAGTGGGACAATCTGCCGCCCTAGGCTTACTTTTTTAATAAGGTAGGCAAGCAACAGAAAAGTCACGGCCAAGAGGAGGGAAGAATCCAGGTCCCTCGTCCCCCTGTCTGCGCGTTATCCACTAGATCAAGTTACTTCTTTCAAAGATATATATATATATTTATGTACTGGGACTGCACAGTCCCAGAAGCTTGACCAGAATTGACTTTCCTAGGCACCATCATTCACTGATCCCTATCTTATATCCGCAGGTATTTGAAGATTTTAATCCTCATCTACAGATCCCTTTCTTGCTTTTTTTTCCAACCCTTTCAAGATCTCCAAACACCGACATCTGACATTTTCCTGCCATACAGAGCACAGTGCAAGTGGCACATTCATGGGATATGCAAGTCTCAGCATATCATAGGAATGCAAAAAGTACAAAGCAGGGGGAAAAATGGGTTCTTTTGCAAAGCTGCTAACCACAACAGCCTGAAAAATAGCCAGATTTAGGGATCATAAACAGGGTTTGTTTTAGTAATGCGGGCCTAATGCAGCTGTTCTGTTCCTAAGCCTATCATTCAGGGTACCAAGCTACTGCAGTAACATTCAACTAGTGGAAAAATGGGTTTTGGGTTGTGCTGGAAAGCTTGTTTTCTACAGCTCTTTGGGGGCTTTCAAGCTTTAAATTCCTCCTTGCTTTATATCACGGTCAAAGCTTGCAGAGCAATGGCCCAAAGTGAGTAACCCCCTTGTTAGCAACAGGAATTCTGAAATCCGAAATGAATTTCACTACAAAGGGTTGCTATCTACATTCCAGAGTTAAATCTTCCAGGATTCTTGCATCTTAACATGTTTCTATCCACAAGGAGGAAGAGTCAGCCCATTTAACTGTTCCTAGCAGCCAAACTGCAAGTTTTTACTGTTACTGGAGAATATGCCTCTCTCAAAATGTCTAAATTAACTCAGAGATCATCCACTTGCCACCAAAATTTCGTACGTGGTGCTACAAGTATCCAGAGTGATTCATATATTCTGTAAATAATCTAAATGCTCATGCAAGGTTAGTAATGAATTAAGCTCTCTGCTTTACAGAGCTGGACAGAACTGGGGAGTTGGCCCTGCAGCTTCTCGAGAGCAGAGCCAATGACTGATGTTCCCCAATTGTCACCCTCGGGCAATTGCATTGAGTGACAGAGCCTGGTTTAATTAAATTATTAATTTTAAGTAAGTAATTATTAATTTTAAGTAAGAGATTTCCAAGTAGGGAGGCATAATGAAAAGTAGTGGAAGTGGTTCCATAGTTGTCAGCAGTGTTACTGCATCTGAGAGGGAATGGTTGGACCCCACACTGAGCAGAGGAGGGGAAAACAAAAATGGTTATAGGGATTGCTGTGGAACAGGCTGCCCAGGGAGGTTGTGGAGTCTCCTTCTCTGGAGGTCTCCAAACCCGCCTGGATGCCGCCCTGTGCCACCTGCTCTAGGTGCCTGCTGGAGCGGGAAGGTTGGACCAGATGATCTCGAGAGATCCCTTCCAACCTTGTAGATTCTGTGATTCTGTGATGATTGGGCTAGAAACCCAGGGGCAAAACCACCATTAGAAAGCAAATTACAGGGTCAAAGTTAGAGAAACAAATATGTGATGGGAGCTTCAACCATGGCTGAGTGACAGGAAGACCCAGAAACAGGAGAAAACTGATGGGAAGAGGGCTTGGTCTTACATTTATAGCATCTAAGAAGGTCATCTGCTTAGGTAGAACATCACTTTTGAAAAAAATCTATCCAGGAAAAGAGACTTCACCACAGTATTCAACCTTGAAGAACTAATGAAAAAAGGGGTTAAAAATTCTTTATGAGTTAAAATGAGCTACTCAGTTAATCCAAGTAATTTCTTTGCAGCACACGCCAGCGAGGCAGCACGCAGAATGTAAAATTTCCTAATGGACCTAGAGACTTACTTTCAAAAGACAGTTATTCTCAAATCACTTGTAAACACGGTTTCCTTTTCTTTCTTCCTTTTTTGTTTCCTTTTTATGCTGCTTTCTACGCTAGTGGCCTACAGATGATTAAAGCCTCTCTAACGGCAGAAACATCTTCCCTTGCACGCTCAGCTCCTGATTGTATCTGCACCTCTGACAACATCATCTCCGAGACCCAAACACAAGGGTACGTGGTGGTTCCATGTACCCAGATAACATTAAGACACCAGCAGAATGGCAGAGTTTGGTACTGTGAGCTGCTAGGGAGCCTGGCAAGCAGCAAAGCCCTTTGAGTTTGGGGCTGGCACGAGCCAGGCTGGTTTGCACCCTAGCACTGGGTTGGTGTTTCTTTACATCCTTGGGGAACAAAGTGAGAGCATGGATCCAATAGGAAGCTGCCACTCTAG
Organism: Nothura maculosa; assembly: GCA_032353885.1. Classification (NCBI taxonomy): domain Eukaryota; kingdom Metazoa; phylum Chordata; class Aves; order Tinamiformes; family Tinamidae; genus Nothura; species Nothura maculosa. Next base: position 6,191,620 of record JAUBOD010000174.1, read on the forward strand.
CCATTGCCTTTTGCAATTCCTTAAAAATAAGAGGGAATGCATTATTATCACCAATCCGTAATGGCTCAATACTCATTTTTTCCATTACCAAAGCCTGTCAAGAGCAAAGGGCTCCACTCTCAGGCTGAAGGTTACAATGCGACATTCCCATTTTTCCCCAAAAAAGCTTAAGGAAGCAATGAGGAGAGCCAAAAGCTTCCAAGCATGTTCTTGGTGGAGGGAAGCTGCAAGAGCGAGCAGCCTCGGTGGGATCAGGAAGCCAGAATTTATACAAGGGATTAGCAGGCAGCCAGGCTGAATCTGTTAGGAGGATGAAGGTAAACACATAGCAAGGAATCAAGATTAGTATTACTGAACTCCATGAGAATTAAAAAAAAAAGTGCTAAGAAAATAATTGAGTCTGGAGATCTGAGTCAAAAACCCACCACTAAAAGGCTTTTATTTTCTCTTTCTGTTTTACTTCCTCTCACTTCAGAATAGAGATACTTAATTCATGCTACAAGCAGATTTATGGTCCCCAGGAATGAGAAAGGTTATTACGTTTTCTTGGAAGAGGAGCTCAGATGAAGAGCGGCTGATGTGATATCTACAGTGATAGGACGGCTTGGCAGGTGACAGCACATTTCCACTGCAGCTCTCCACTTGAGCAGAGCTACTCAAAGGCTAACTTTAAATCATAAAACTGGATGAAAATTTAAGTTCCCATCATCCCAAGGCCAAATTTACAAGTTTCTTGTATGTCTTTAAGCAGAAATAGGGAGTTGAGTTCATTCCGTGAAAAAGGCAGAACAGTACTGGGCACAACTAGGTAACGTTGGCCTAAGATCTGCTGTCTTTAAGCATTAACTTTGCTTTCAACATGGTTATCTTTAAAACCCCACAACCAAGTGCAGAATTACCAAAGCAGTCAGCAAAGCCCAGAGGTGGCTCTAGCACCTCTGAATTAAAGTCACCTTTACAGTCCAACTGCTCAAAGCTGCCATGAGGCCATGGTGGCCCAAGAAAAGGCTTTACACTCCAGCTGAAAGACCAGCACGCAGCAGAGGACCCACCACCTACCCATAAAAAGGGAATCCGATGGTCAATACATCAGTGAGTCCGTGCACACAGACACTATGTGCTCTGCATGAAATAGTGCACATAAAATAGTTCACTTTCTGGCAAGCTGAGGCAGCATTCCCCCATGGATCTTGGAGGAAATCTTATTTTCCTCTACAGTGTTATATCCCACATCTACCTCTTGTCACACAGTCTATATGTCTATATGCTTTTATATGTCTTTTTGATATCCAGGTCTCCAAAAGAAACTGAGAACCTAATTAATAACAATCCTGCCTGTTCCTGTATGGGAGTGCTTGGAGAAATCTATTTAAGGAAATGGAGGTATAAAGTATTAGCAACAGCCTTGGGTTTGGTGTCCCCTCACAAGTGCCATGCAAGGACAGTGACAACAAGAATCTGCTCTCCAAAACCTTTTCAGGCAATCCACATTAGATGAGCAATGGCTGATACATCTCAGGAAATATCCCCACATATAGAGAAATGTTAAAGAAATATTGACCATCCAGTAACTCTGCAGGAAAGCATGAGGGTGAGGAATACATAACTCCACCATCTTCTAAACTGCAGCTATCTTCTGGCCTTGATGCCCAATTATTGCTGTTTTTAGCTCATTGTCTGGCCACCAGTTTGGTTGCAAGCAAGGGTTTCTATATAACCTGACTGCATCCTTTCACACCAGCTATATGGAGTATCCTGTGGAAATCCCTGTCTCCTCTGACTCGCAGAGCTTGGCTCATCCCAAAATAACAACTCTAATCTGCTCTAAAAATCCTTATTTCTCAAGTCACCATCCCAGCAGTGGCTGCTCTGAGGTGTTCAGCAACAAACAGACTGTGAAAATATCAACCCCCCATCTCAATCACACCTTAAAATCTCCCTTCTCTCTTGGTTACACCTACTGGGGAGCCCCAGACTACAGCAGGGCTCTAGAAGAGGCTGATGTCCTCTAGACACAGAGCTGAGGTCAGCAAACTCAGTCCACCTGTAGCCTCATCCAATTCTGTGCCCATTTTGCCAATAATTCAAAGTTGGTTCATTAGCTCATTGAGTTAAGGAAGCCCCCAGAACAGACATTGTGTAGGGGGCCCCCTACACAAGTCTGGATACTAAATTTGATGAAAATGAGGATGCTCACGAGTTAGATGGGCATTCAAATGCCAGGAAGTTTGATTTGTCTTCCCAGTGGGGAATATTTTTCAGTATGTGCAACATAAGTGTACCTGCTATTAACATTTAATTATGGTGATACATGAGCCTGTGCTCAAAAATAACTTTCAGAAGGCAGAGACTTGTTCAAGAAAAAAAAAATACATTTTCATGCACCCAACTTAAAAAAACGCAATAAAGGCTTCTGAAATAAATAGCACAAAACAGAATAAACCTGTCAAAGGAATAAAATTCTAGTGTATCAAAAGACAAAATGCAGTAACAAACAGATTTGAAGTGGGAAAAATCTGTTTAAAAAATACATTATCTTTCTACAGAAACAGAATATATTTCAGAAGACAATGGAGCTTTCTTAAATGAATTTGAGAGAACAGGATCTATTAAAGGAACATTTTTCATGTGCAGCAAAACCAAGTAAATAGTAGGTGCTTTTCCTCCTGATTTTCAATTTGTTTACCCTGTTTCTGTTGATTTGCAAGGGGGCAGGGGATGTGATGATTTCATTAGTCACTTTTTGGACCTTGGCTCACTTTGGAGGTCTACAGCTTGCTCTGTGCTCGTGTTCCAAGCAGGCCCCTTTGCTCTGTGACAACTTGCCTAGTTTCTGATGCACAATGAAAGCACAGGACCATTTCTCTCAATTTTACAAGCATTTGAACTCCACAGTAATCCCAATTCTTTTTTGTTCCAGTTTCTCCAGGCTGCCTTTATGTGTAGTTAAAATAACTGATGTGTAGCAAGTCTCATCTATCCAGGAACAACCACACAGTCCTGGAAAAGGAACATTTCTATAAAAATTTAATCCATCCCAAAAGTGAAAAACCAGCTTGCCTTTCCCCTTCCTATTTTATGATATAATGCATAACTCTGTCATGTCCCAATCCTGTGCTTACCAAACTCAAGCCGAGCTGGTAGAATTGCTTTTTTATTTTGAAATTTTTTGGAGCACTGACACACACAAGGACTGCAGTGTCACATATTGCTACACACTTGTGAAACACAGACCTCATATGTTCTGAGGCTTATAATGCTTGGAGCTTCTCCATTTATGATCTGTGAATGAGTTTAATACCACGTTCCTGAGGGTTTGATTCTGCAGTGCTCCTGGTGCCCATGGGAACATGGAAACAGAGGCCTTGGAGAATCAAGCCTTCATTTTACAGTCACCATGTCTCCAACAGCAGGACCAACACGCTCAAATGAAGTAAGAACCAGAAAATGCAACAAATTCTTCAATGTACAAATGAAAAATAATATTTCCATGCATATTTAGGGAGATTTTGAGCCACTGCAGAGGGCCAGCAAGGAACCCCTATGCTGTCCTCCTTAAAGGCTCCTGTGAAGATACAAGCGTTTGGTGACCTACTCTACAGATGTCCATTCCCCTCGGTGCAAAAAAGGGCCATGAATAGTCAGAATAATTTAAAATTTTCTTCCCATGCAGACAAAACACGAAACAAGAGGTCATAAAGCGGCTCAGACTTGCCCAAGTTGTAAGAATCTTCCCTTTCCTGAGCTGATAATCACCTGTGCTCAAGAGGCTGGGCGGGTTGCGGGTGGTTACCTGTTGCCTGCCTATTACTGCTAAGAACAAGGAAAACCGTTCCCAGGCAGCATGCACAAGAAAACAAAAAGGAAAAAAATAAAAATGTACCTCATCATTCCATTTCTTTTTTAATTTGCAAGAACTCACATTTAGAAGAAAGAAGAAATGAGTATCAAGAGATAAGGAACAATTAATGAGCCCTCTGCCTTGGTTTCAATTGCACTGTGAAATTAATTTAATGCACTCTAAGGATATAAGAGGTAATCAGTCTCTTTTGGTGAGAGGTTTCAATTTCTCTAATAAAGTATCAATACAAATATGTTGCTTTAAGATAGGGAGAACAAGTCAGTAAAATCAGAAAGAATTGGACATACTAACATGAATGCCATTAAGGAAGCCAAATGGTAAAACTAATAAATAAATTAATTGACTGAAAATTGTATGGCAGAGAGCTGGTAAATTGGAGTTTCATTACAAACATATTTTAAAGTGCATTTTATGATAATGAGAGGCATCCAAGTGACTGATACCATGAAAGAAATATGAATAATTTAAAAAGAGTAACAGTCCATCTGAGGGGACGTGTTTATGGCTAGAAGCAGCAAGAAACCTGAGACCAGTGACTCGGAAAATAAATACATACACAGATACAAGAGGTTAATAATGCTTGTGGACTTAAGACATGCTGACAAGATGTGAAATGGCTACACAGACCGGACAAATGAAGAGAGCTTTCTGATGGGTTGTCAAGCGTCACCACAGCAAAAGCTGACAAGTCTCTGCCCCTGGACCTCTTGGTTGGCGTGAGCCAACTCTCACAGGGAGATGCTGGAGGGACAGAACCGTGCTCAATGGGAGCGCTCGCCCCGCTGGGGACCCACCAACTGCGCTGCGGGTTGGATGTGCTGCTGCTGTCACGGGTTGGAGTGCAGAAACGCTGGAGTGACCCTGACATCTAAGCCAGCGTGCAAAGACTTGTAAGGCTGTTCTGGAGACCACAAGGATCAAGTTCCTCGGAAGAGGAGCAGCATGGAGGAAAGGCAGGTTGCAGAGCGCACCCACCCGCCCTGGGTGGAAGGGAAGGGGCTCAACCTGACCAGTCTAGTCCTGCTAAAATTGAGACCTCAGTGATACAAAGGCTGAGAAAGGAAAACTGGGAACTATCCAACATTCTTTCTAATGTCTAAAATATTTTTAAAGAGTTATCTACTTCAATTTTGGGGTTTTTGAGGCAAAAAGTGCACTGCGTTGCAGACTGACCAAGTAGTGACGATGGAAGTGCCTCAACCTTGTAAGTCACTAAAGCCACTCAGCTTCTCAACTGGTACCTTGCACCAGCCCCCAAGATGTGTTACAATCCCCTAGTAACACACTGCATGACATATTTTATCACTTAATTACTCCCACATACATGTTTACTGCCCTTGTTAATCCAGCACTTCAGGAGAACAGCTGCCTTGCTTACATATAACTTGACTGTAATCTCAGCTTTACTGGTGTAAATCAGAACTCATTGAGTTACGGGAGTGCCAAACATCTAATGTAAATATCAGGCCGATAGCCAGAAACGAACCTTTCACCTGGCGCCAGGAGCACACATTTATTCTCTTGTGTCAATTTGCAAACCAAAATATGCTCATTCCACAGCACTAACTCCAAAGGGAGTTGTAGGGTTGTTAATGCTGAGACTACCTAGACTTCCAATAAGTTCATTCTTTGCCTCTTGCCCATATTCCAAGCTAAGCCTTATATTTGCCAGCAGCTCTAATGAATTTGTTCAAGGCAGATTACATATTACGGTCCTTCAAGTCTCAGGTGGACAATGTTGTAAATAAAGGCAACTACAGGGCAATGCCATTAAATGTTATCAATATAATGAGTGGACAGAAGAGAGTACAGACACAGTTAGTCAGCTAGGACATCTCAACCATCATTCTTTGATTAGACTCGTGGTAATTACAGCTTCTGAAATGCCTCTGTCTCTTGCTACGCAGTAGAGATAGGGCAGATATGAACCACTTTGGGAGCTTGGATGTAGCGTGGCTGCATCCTCCATAAGCAGTTAATGCCAGGAGAGTGTTCAGCCTCGTGACGTGCAGGAATCAACTAAAAAAGCTCCAAAACACAGAACCATCCTGCTTAGCTATTGGCTCAGTTGCTCATGCTTTAAAAGACTCATTAGAAGACCCAGAAATGGGAGATAACGGTATCTTGTGATCTCTATAAGTCCCTTCCAACCTGAATGATTCGGTGATTCTATGATTATCAAGACTACAGATTGGCTAGTGGTGCTACCTTCCCTGGGAGCTGCATCCAATACAGCACCTTTGAAGAGCCAAAACTAGCTTAAAATTAACCACAGCTCTGCACATTTTCAGTGTTTCTGTAAGTGAGCCCTGCATATTTCCAGTGCATTTGGTCAGGCATTGAAAAATGCAAAACTGCAAATTACAGAGCAATGAAAA
>JAUBOD010000174.1:6222080-6232601 GCA_032353885.1 Nothura maculosa
GCTTTATTTTCCCTAAGTGCTTTCAAATACTTACACTGGGAAATTTCAAAATATTTAAAGCACCTTCTCTTAGATTATTCTACATCATCTAGATTTCTTAGAAAGAATGCTGTATTTTAAGACAATAACCCACCTTTCCCCGCAACCTAAGTGCTTAAATGCATTCAGCCTCTTCACATTGCAAAATAAATGATTCTTAGTTGAGTATGTTTCTCAAAGATCTCTTAGTCCTATATCTTGCAAGGCACATATGTGAGCATAAGGCCACATGCAAAGTTTGAATACCAATGCTCGAAAAATACAATTTTTTAACAGAGTACAGAGGTCAGGAACCTGAAGACCACTCTGGTCATGCTGGTCAAGTCTACCAAGGACAATCACAGGTTATTTACACACCATGGAGCTATGAGAGGATAGAAGACCCTCAGTCAATATAAATCAAGTAGAAACCTTCAAAATGTACAGACTCTTCCCATATCTCTTCTGCAGTGTCCAGGGAAAACAAATAAATAAATGAGCAAATAAATAAATAAAAAGCAGCTCAAACATCCATAGCAACATGGCTACAAGGCAATCAAATTTAAAGTGGACATTTATTTAAATGCCAAAATTCTCAAGATTAATGCATGCATTGGAAATCTGATTTCCTATTTTTCTCTCCATTCTAGTGGTCTGGATAGATTGATACAACCAACCACATGTCAATAAACCAGCTGGGCTTTCAAATATTGAACATATTGCAAACTGCTCAGTGGATTTCATGCACATAAAATCCCCCATAGTGATATTTTCACGGAGCAAATGGGATATAAATCCTCACACGGAACTCTACAGATGCCATATGTGAGTAATCTATGAATTCCTGACTCAGCTCTCTTGACAATCACAGATTCAAAGGCAGAAATGCCATGAAAATCAATCAATCAATGAAAAATCAATCAAACGAACAATCAAAGAATCAAACAAACAAAGAATCAATCAAACAAACAAAAAGACTTTGCTTTCAAGGAAGAGCTTAAGAAAGAAAATTGGAAAGTCTTGCATTCTTCTCTCTTCTGTATCCATTAAAGATGGATGGCAGTCTTCAGCAAATCAATCTTAACACCGTTCAGGGGCTTCAAACTGATATAAAACCATCTAGAAGTTATTTTCCAAGGGAAATGTGAACTCAAGGCCTGGGGGGTGAAGGTTTTACCATGAAAAATAAAAATGAGAGAAAGGGGGGGAATATATATTATATATAAAATATTATATAATATACTTCATATAAAAATATATGAAGTATATATAAATATATGTAATAAATATATTTATTGTAATATATTATAATGATTTAAATATTATATTATTTCATATATAATTATTATTATTATATGGTTATTATACAAGTTTATTCATAATTGCTATTCATCACATGCAAGTTTATTCATCACTGCTATCTACGGATTGTCAAAAATAACAAGTTCTTGACCATTAAGTTTATAAACAAATTCGTTTCAGGGACTTAGGATGAGCACCAGGAAACACTACAAACAGCCTGATGCTCAAAGTGCCTGTGGACTTGGGGCATCCACATTGCAGATGAGCAGAAACGCAATGAATCTTGTTTGGAACTGTACAACACTACCCCAAAAGCGATCTTGCAGACCTATAAAACCCATGTAGATACAAGGTAGAACAACTCACACGGCAGCAACAAAGAGGCTATAGTGGATCTCAGCTTGACTGCAAAAACCCATGGGGAAACACTCACCTTGTGGGGCATTAAGAACATCTTGAGCACTTCCCAACGCTGTTTGGGTTGCCGATGAAGCAGCACATCCACACTGCCAGGCCATCGTACTCATTTCAAAGCCCAAAATCTGCCCAAAACACCCTCCCTCTCTTCATTTCTACCTCTGAAAGTCATGAAAATGCCTCATTGCAGCAGTAACCTGATCGCATGGATGTGGATTTAAATATTGCCATTTCTGCAAATGGGTATACAATAGACTACCCTGCAATTAAAGAAACCAGATTGAAAATTTATAAATAATGCTTACAGATTTGCTTTTGTAATTGACTTATTTGCTAGAAAATATGTTATTCACAGGATGCGGTTAAAATGTAGTAAATTGAGAAAAATTGCAAGACTTTTCAATAAAAAGACAAAATAGCTACACTCTTCAGACAGCAGGTGGTAAAACAAGATAGATACAGAAATGTTCCCCTATATAAAGAAATGAAACAAAACAGAAACGTGTGATTTTACTGCTCTTTTCCAGCAGAACAACATCCCTACAGGACTTAGAAAATAGGCTCCTAAATTTGCTCATATGGAGTACCAGACATTAAAGTGAAACTTTAAAGCAGAACAAACTAGAAATGGGATGGCACTAAGTCTCGAAGAACAGATTTTCTGCTTGAAAATATCAAAGTAATTTAGGGGAAATCTGTGATTTAGGTTGGATCGCTGATTGCCATAGCATATTTCATTAAACCAACAAGGTTCCCATGTGACCAGCCTGTTCCTGAATACTTTGTTAGACATCTTTCAAAAGCACGTAAGTACCAACTGGGCGTATTGACCCAAATCACCTTTCCAAGAATGAGCTAAGGGTCTTTCAAAATATTGCCCACAGAAAACTTTTCATGAGTTTATTCTAAAAACTCAAGCAAAAAGTCTGTGGAAACTACTGGAAGTGAATGATTGCTGAGTCCCTCTGCTAAGCTCCTAGGTGAGCGCCAACAGATTCTATCAAAAAGCAACACTAATTCCTGACGAGGGCAGGACGAACAACTAACTGGAATTTGTGCTGGGGACAACTAAGAACAGCTTTTAATGCTGGCTCTCTGAACAAAAGTTTATTCTCTTAAAAAAAACCTCCAAAATCTCTAAAAAAAACCTCTAAATTTTTTTCTCTGCTGATATCTTTCACAGCATACAAATTCACCTAGGCAAAAGATGACAATGAAGTATAGGTATCTCTAAGTCGTTTCCACAGTCAAGGTAGTGATCTGTTGCTGAGTGTCCCATTCCAGTTCCACTCATGTCACCAGTAGGAAAGGGCCCAACTCAAGAAGTCAGAAGTATTTTCTACACGGTCATCACTTTGCTCCAGGGGTTTCCTGCCCTTAAGCCTTTGTTGGCTCTGGAGCCAACAAAGCCTCAATCTCAGACTGGCTGCAGAGGTCAGACAAACCCAGAGCTCCCCTGCTTTAGCTCCTGCTTCATCCCACAGACAGCATAGGAGGAACAGGTAGACTAACCCAAAGTGTGAGGAGTCCCATTGGGCCCACAACCTGAAGAAATGCATCCACAAAATTGTCAAGATCACTGAATCCTCTGTATCACAGAAGTTGAGGTTGAAAAGGACCTCTGGAGATCATCTAAATCAACAACTCCGCTCAAACAGGGATACCTAGACCACATGGCCCAGAATCCTGTCCCTAGAGCTTTTGAACATCTCCAAAGATGAGAGCTCCACCACCTCTCTGGCAACTTGTTCCAGTTGTGTTACCCAAGGCAGTTTGGCCATCCCTTCTTTGGCTATAAAGAAAGGACTTATCCCTTACCAAAGAGGACAGATACCTGAAGCCTCCTTCGCCTCTGCATGGCAACATTAAACTGCAATCACTGGCCTGCACAAGGCTTGTACATATTGAAGTGACAGCACTGCAGAGGCCTCAGAAGTGACGCTGAGAGGGTGACAACCTCACACGACTCTATCAGCAATCCTGCCTGGAGGTGAGCAGCAGGAGGCCAGCAGATTGAGGCGCTTATAAACAGAGCCTGTGAAAGGCAGAATCAACAGCAGAGTTGGCCTTTTAGCCCGCACATGCTTTCAGCTGCTGCATTACCACAAGAGAATGATAGAGGCCTGAGAGAAACTTGGTAGGGGAACAAAGAGAGAGAAAACTGAGTAAAAAAGACCCAAATCCTACCTGACAGGTGCTCCCCGGGACTGAGCAGGCTTCAGCAGGACCGTGATGGTTGTGTCCGTCTCGTTAAGTGGGGAGTCTGTGTCGTACTCGGGCATGGACGGTGCTAGGGCAGAACAAAACGCAGCGCCTTAGGTACAAACCACCACCTCCTTTTGGCAGCAATAGCAACGTAACATTAACTTGAGGACTATTTGACATTGCTTAAATGAAACGTCAAAGCACTTTGCAAGAATTATGACAAAATGTCAAAAACACTTAAAAAATCTGTGCCCATTTCCATTAAAATTAAATATGAAATGGACACTCAAATCTTCCAGCTGGCTTTGAAAATCCTATCTTATTTTTTAAGATTTAGTAATCTTTCAATATGGGATAATTTCTTCAATTTTACAAAGACTGCACCGATGTTCAAGGACATCAGTTAGGACCAGCAAATCAGTCGCAGAACTAGGAAGAGAAGGTAGGAATCCTGGCTCCTGTCCTCTCATCTCATCCCTAGATTAGACCTCACACATGATAGACATAGTTTTTATGGATAGGCTTAAATTGTGTATCTCCTTCATTAGCTGAAGGGTGTTAGGAAACAAAAAAGGACAAAAAGAGAAGAGCACAAATCAGCCAGGTTAGTTCAGCACTCAGATCTGTAGTATTTTACCTCAATGCTTTAAAGATTCTGAACACTAAAAGCAGCTTTAGCATTAGGCAGCTGCAAGGCTTCCAATGGTTGTGTTCGAGCAGTAATCACCCGTGGTGCCCATGCTTTCACTGAGGATCTTTCCCCCAAGGCAATAAAGAAAATAGCAAAATATTCACATTTAACCTAACGAGTCTTATTTCCAAGACTGCTTCTGCTTTGCTCTTTTGTATTACGGTCATTTCTTGAAAGTAGGATACATTTCTTTAGCCATCCATATTTTACTGAATATGTTTCTTCTTCCTTCCCCAGTAGCAGACACCTCTAACACGGACAGAATGATGGGCTCACGAGCAAGTGTGGCATGAGATTTATCCCAAAGATGCAAGTTTAGTTGAAATACCCTTAAGCAAATAGAAGAATTTAAACAAAGACTGCAGTCCCCCTCAGTTCCATTGTGCCTCGCAAGGGCAAACTGCTTTGCAGGGGTTCCACACTTAATCCTCTCACAGCGATTTCCACTGTAATCCTGCTTACAATCAGCAGTTTTATCTAAAAGGCCCCAAACTGTCAAGAACAGTGCTCGCTATTATCAGCTCAGCTATCAGTATCAATAAGCGGTGAGGGAGTTCAGGAGTGCTAAGGCCTTTGCAAGGATTTCTGTGGAAGGGGTGATCTGCATCCAGGCAGTGGTTGCAGTCACTTACAGAAGATGCACATCATCAGCTGTCTTCTGCTCTAGGTAGAGCACCTACTTAGGGCACCTACCACAGTACAACTTCCTCACTGACAGTCTTCTCTACTAGACATCACAGAGATGATAAAATAAAAATTGTGCAGGGGCAGGGGGGATGTTTCTGCAGCTCAAGGAAGTGCCCCAAAAAGTTCCAGCGTGGCCACCAGAAACAGGCTGGAAATTCAATTTCCAGACTCCATAATCCTGCCCTGAAGCAGCTTCCATGAGCCTTGCTGGAGCACTATGCTCACACGACAGAACTGCTCCTGAGATGTGAACGGGCTCAAGTGTCTCTTCCTGGCCCTGCAAGACCAATTTGGTCTTCAGTCTTCTGTGTAAACCACTGCACTGGACACAGTGAATTTACAATCTTGCCTCCACACCACACACAGTTGAGAAGCTGGTGAAAGACACCTAGGTCTTGCCAAGGTGAGCTAAGAGTATGGAGTGTAAATGAGTGATCGCTGTCTGTAGTAGTCAAAAGACTGCAATTAAATACAGTAACTTTCCTTATATACCCCATAGGGAATATTTAAGTAGTATCTCAATAAAAGGAGAATTAGCAGTGACCTCTCTAAAGACGACATGCCCTGATCATGGATTTAATGCTGATCTTCTATGAGCCATTAGGAATTCTGCCATTTAACCCATATTGAAGAGCTAAACAAATGTGCACCTTATTATTATCTATAGGTATAGACAGAGTATACATATATATTTGAGTGTGTGTGTATACATATATATATATATAAAATAAATAGAGTATACATATTTATTTGAGTGTGTGTGTGTGTGTATATATATTATATACTCAAACATTCTTACAACATTCCTTTTCCTTTCAAAATACCCTTTGTCAGAAAGTCTTCCAGGGACATTCCAGTGAATGAAAATATCAACTAATGCAAAAATCCCTTTGCTTCCAGCTTACTTTGGGGCTGTGTCATGGAGTAAGTTTAGCAGATATCTTCAAACTACATGCACAGAGTTGACCATGCAACGGGCTAAATCTAATGTCAGAGACTATCCTAGTGTCCAAATAGTGCCAACCTAGCACCATCTTTCCTCTGCTTGGAAGATAGAAGAGAGCAGAAAGCCAGAGTTCAGTGTGCAGGCAGTTAAAAATCATGCAGGGTCCTAACATGGTCCAACCACTCAGTGAATAATAAAGTGAAAAGGAAGCAAATGAGAGGGGAAATGCAGGTCTGTGGTGCTATTCTGCTTTGCTGTTCTGGACACAAGTGTATAGGGGTTATGTCCTGGCTTCCCCAAGGTGCAGGGCTGCATCAACCCTGCATTCTGTGGAGCTGCTCTGCATGGCGAGCCAGGGGCTTCTGCACCAAACGCTCCAGGTTCACACGCTGCTAAGGGTTATTATAGAGAATGGATCTATTTTGCTCCCTAAAATTGATGCCATCACTTACTGCTAACAACTTTCTTTTGTTAACCTGCTTTGAACAAGGTCAATGGAAAATATGTATTACTGCATACTCTTTTTCCATGCTCCTGGCCATCATTTCAAGCATTACAAGTGTCACAAAGAATCAGTCCGTCAGGCTGCTAAATTGAACGCTTGTCTTGGCTTTACTGAGAAAATAAAGATAACAAAACAGAACAAAACAAAAGCAGTTTGAAACTCTGGTAGAGAACCTTTTTAGTGCTATCAAATGCTATCAATTAAATCCTAAAATTAAAATCTACATATATCTGTCCCTTATTTTCTCCACCATCTCCCCCTCACCCTTTTTTTCTGCTCTAGCTAGCACAAACTCCTATTTTCCCTTGCAGAATATGGTACCTTTCTTCCTTTGGTATCTTTCAAATATTGGTTTGTTCACCCTTCCTCTGCCCTTATTCAGAAGAAAATCCACAGAACTGCTTTCCTCTATTCTTTTATTTTTTTTAAATCTCTTTCTAATACAAATTCAATTATTTCATTACTCCCCTGTTAGTAACACGCTCGAGATAAAAGCCACATTGCTGAAGGTGCCTACCAGACTAAGCATACGATATCAATAACTTATCATAGGGATAATTCATCTCTAGAATTAAGGAAGGTTCTCATTAAAACGATCCTCAGGTGAACTCTACCACAGCATTTGAAATGAACAGACACTGGATTGTGGCTCCTTTAAAAATCTACCCTATAAAGAATGCATAACAGTCACTAAGTTAAACACTTTTGTATTGTTTTATCTCTCTGTTAGCTGTGGATCTAAAGCACCAAGTCCTAGCAGGTTCCCTCTTCTCCAAAGCAGTACCTGAAATCTTAGTTGCAATCCGTGTTGTGATGGGTGGCCCAAAGCCCTTGACTGTGCTCGCTTTGATGGTGAATGAATACGTAGTCCCTGGATATAATCCTACAAAGAGGTGATGTGTTTCATTCCTTAGCTTGAAGACTTTCCCTCTTTGGCTGGACAGGTCAGCACTGGGATCCAGAGACCCAACGGCCTTGTATGTAATCTGCAAATGAAGAACAAGGACAGTAAGGTGATAAGGGGCCTTCTGCACCTGCCCTATCTTTGCTCCCCTACTGCACCATTGCTGTGGGCTAGAGCTCGAGAATTAAAGGACATATTACTTCAGTATCTCCAGGATACAGATCTGCATTTGGATACTGGCAAGCAAACATGACAATTTTTCCGAGCCTTTACGTAGTAAGAAGCTAATTTATTTTCTCTGCTCAAACTTCAGCATGTGCTGCTTGCCAACAAAAAGTGCAAAGAGTTGCTGTTCGTTGCAGGTGTCAGACCTTCCGCAGCCAAACTCAAATGCACTGCAGGAGCTGCAGAAACTTCATGAGAACTTCCCACATAATTCCCCATAGCATCGGAGCATTTATGGCGCAAGCCTAGGACATTTTCCAGTAAGTGCTTTTTTCTTCCAACAAACAGTCTTTTCCAAAACCCATTGAAAACAACGGGAGCCTTTTCCTGACTTTGGAATTCTGTTCATGCCCGTATGAGAGTACGCAAAAATGAACTGTCAAAATAAAATCATAGGATTAGATGAGGTAAATACCATCAAGGCTTTAGACACAAGATCTCCTCTTTTTGCCTGAGTTTCTGAGACAATTCCTGCTGAAATTTCCTCCCTCCTGGCTCCTCCTGGCTTGACAGGATTAACTGCAGGGGGGTTGGATTATATGATCTCAAGAGGTCCCTTCCAGCCTAAAGGATTCTGTGGGTAACTCTGAGTCTGCTTTTTGCCTAAGAGAGCAAGTCTGCAGCATCCCAAACCTGGAGAGCTATCTTGGAATACACGCACCGTGGAGCTGGGATGGAAACCCACCTGTGAAATTCAGCTCCGGGTGTGTTACGCTTGCAGGCAGCAACCCCAGCCATAAACAGCCACTTGGAAGCAAAACTCATGACTTATTTACCAGCCAATTCCTGCCCTCCATTCCAAATTCAATCCAAAGGCAGTTCAATTTCAACTGAGCTGTCAATATAATATAGCGTGCTCTGCTGCTCTCCTAACCTTTCCTGATATGATGGGATCCTCGCTTATTTGTAATGAAACACCATGAATAAATCAATGTATGTTAATACAGTAAAGGCCTCCAATTTTTTTTTAATGAAAATTTCCCAAAGAACGTGATTCGCAGCTTCGCTGAAAGAGGCTTTGAAAAAAATTAAGCCCCTTGTTTTACGAGAGGAGGAAAATGTTGCATTTGCAGGAAAAGTCAATGTGCCCGCTTTAGAAAGAGAGGGTTTAATAACAGCACAGATGAGAGCAAGAGGCTTTTCCCACCGACACCAAACGCACAGGGAAAAGGGAGGGTGTCTGAACACGGTTATTTGTACAGTGCAGATGGCCAAGACTGAACAAGCAATGAAAAACACCCAGCCTGACAGAGCAGCAAAAAATAAGGAAGGCAGAAATCTTCAAGGAGATGGATTTAACCAACTTATTAGTGATTTCATTGAATCCCTCCCCCTTTTTTTCCAGGAACTAAAACCTCTTTTTAAATTTTTATTTTTTTTATTATTATTTTTTACTGCTTTCCAGAGACCTCAGAAGGAGTCAGAAGCATCATGGGCATTAAAACAAGTTTTTTAAAATAGGCAGGAGGAATCTTTACATTTACATTTGCTGCTTTTCCTTGGGTTAAGTGAGGCCCATGCATGCCAGGAGACAACACAGTGACATTGAGGCGCTCACAATAGCACAGAAAAGGGGCACAAGGGACCTTAAAACAACGTAGATTCAAAACCCACAAAAAGTAGCAAAGGAGTAAAAAAAAGCCTTGAGGGAGAATAGGTCTGAGATGTGTGAAAGAAGTTTGGGGCTATTTGCAAAAACAGCTACTCAAATTTTCAAAACACCTGTGTTACGGCCTCAAAGGTTTTGAGGGATGTAAGCCAAAGCGACATTCACAGCACACCTAAGCTGTGAGACATCCTCCAAAATGCCACGTTATCCTTAGTGCAGCAGATGCAAACTGCAGAAGGACAGACAACAACACCACATATTTGTTTCCACCCTGGATCTGGGGGGTTTGGCACAGCAGAATCACAGGATGGTTGAGGTTGGAAGGGACTTCTAGAGATCATCTAGTCCAACCTCTCTGCTCCAGCAGGGACACCCAGAGCACAGGGCGGCATCCAGGTGGGTTTGGAGACCTCCAGAGAAGGAGACTCCACAACCTCCTCAGGCAGCCTGTTCCAGGGCTCTGGCATCCTCACAGTGAAGAAGTTCCTCCTCACCTGGAGATGGAACTTTCTCTGTTGCAGCTTGCACCCATTACCCCTTGTCCTATCACTGCCCACCACTAAGAACAGCTTGGCCCCTTCCTCCCTACATTCCCCCTTCATGTACTTAATATATATTGATCAGATCTCCTCTCAGTCTTCTCTTCTCCAAGCTGAACAGGCCCAACTCACTGAGTCTCTCCTCATACGAAAGATGTTCCAGTCCCTTCATCATCTTTGTTGCCCTCCGCTGGACCCCTTCAATGGAATAGCAGGAGCTGCAATACTGCACTTTAGCAAGGATGGCACCAAAACCATCCATGAATCAACCCATAATTACCAAATGATATCCAGATGAAAAGGAGATGCTAATATGTGGCTTTTTTTTTTTCTTCCTCCTTGATTTATGCTAAAACTTTTGAAGCAAGAGAAATTTCAGAGAATCACAGTGTGGAATTTTTTTCCAGAAGAAACTATGGAAACTTCCAACCCTGAGGTCCTTTATAAGTGGCCTGAACACGTCTGGAGAGAAG
>JAUBOD010000174.1:6251059-6267790 GCA_032353885.1 Nothura maculosa
GGAGTCAACCTGCCCTTGCTAAAACCCACCAACTGCCAAGGTCCTTCTCTTATGTCCCCAATACTAGCAGTGCCACCGGGATGGCAGGGAGAAGAGCAATCAGGAATACACAATAAGAAGTGACATGCAGATTGTGAACGGAAAGTGGGGCACAGGAAAGTAAGGCCAAGACCCACACCATGGCACCATCACACTGAAAAAAAGAGGTCTAAAATACCTGCACAAAGGCAGCAGTTCCTGAAGGAACCATAATAGCATCATCTCTTCACCTTGGAGTAAAACATCAACTGCCTTTTCTTCCTTTGCACAGCTCCTCAGCGACAACATCCACAGGATGAAGCTACCACCTCTGAGCTTTTCAATGCTTCATTGTGAAGTTAAGCAGTCCTCAAGATGAAAGGGAAATGGGCATCTAGAAATCAAGTACAACCCTGTTTCTGTGGCACATTTTTAAGTTAGTTAATCTATTCGGGAAAGCAAGATATTGTAAGATCTGAACATGGAGTTGCTCAAGAGCTTTATCTATATTAACATAAGAGCACAGGTAGACTGGTACTTCAAAAGATGAGACAGAAGAAAGGCAATTAAGGATCAATCTTCCTGAATAAGCAAAAGCAACATTTTTGAAAGAAAAATGAGGGGAGAACCAAAATGGTATTTTTTGCTAGAAGAGAAAACGCTGGAAGGCAGAAAGAGAAGATGATGGTGCACAAACCTACAAAGGAACTTTTTAATTTGAACTTGTTATATAAAAGAATAAATGATTTTCAGTTCTCCTTACTGTATTTTGGTTTAGAACAGTCTAATGCACACATTAAAATCACTCATCTCCTTCCTTGAAAAAAAGTTTCACTGTAGTCAAATAACTTATCTTGTTTGTACCGGATTTGTATTGCTGTCAATCTACCGGTTTAAAAAGAACAATAAGAAGATAATCAAAGAAACTGTTGTGCCCAAGGGACTGGATTATGTTTTTTTTTATATATATTATTACTATTACTGGTTATTGTTGTTGTTGTTTTTCCAGATAGCTTGATCAAGCAATTTTTTTTAAATTGATGCATGTTATTTATAACCCGAGTATGCTATTTACCTGAAAGTTGTCATACATCAAAAATTACACAGATAGTCTCTAAATAGTCTCTCATTCTCTGATCTGGAAGCCATGGGATTTATGTGAGTATCATTAAGGAACGCTTCCGAGTTAAGGGTGTCTTCAAGAAACAGCAAGCGTGTAGAGTGTGATTAACATTTCTGTGTTATTTGAGGAAGTTCTTTCAACAGCTCTTTAAGGTGCCTGTTCAGAAAGGCCTTACTAATTAGGAAATCATTCAAACATTTGCTTAATTTCAAGGATGTGCTAATACCACTGCAGTTAATGGGACTTAGGCACATGACTAGCTCTGGCAAAGTCTATACTTAAGACTGCACTTGATAAGAAACAAATACTTACGATCACAGATGTGCTTAAGAGCTTTTCTTAACAGAGGTCTCACGCAATAAAAGCTGGAAGTGAATTATTCTGCCTCTAAGAGTAAGTCCCATCGGGTTGGTGCCCAGTTTATGGGAACAGAAGAGTTTATGGTTACATGTCTCTATTTCCGAGCTGTGAGTATTGGTTTTGAACCAACTGGGACACAATGGATAAGTTACTTCAAGCGCCTCAGCAAAGGAGCCTTGTATGAGAATCCTAGGAGTGATAGGGAGCATTTAAGCCATATTATGTTAATGTGGGGAAAAGGGGCTTTCTATGGCATTCTGCTCTAGATTACTGAGCTGAAAGAAAGGATATTTCTTGTAACCAAGTGATTCTCTCCAATTACACCCAAAAACTCAGACTGGCCCAAATGCCAATGAAGATGGGTCCCCAATGGTGGCAGCGGTCAACCGATCTCTTCACCACATGTTCACAGTCTGCAACCATGGAGCAAACAATCCATGTTCAGCCAGTCCAAACATCTTTCAATGCAATTTTTGCACAAAAGCTACTAACTACAAAATGAATTTACCCGGGTGTATATGCACAGCTTTCCTTGCGTGTAATGGAGGGATGCAGTGTTCAACGAGGGCTGAGAGAGCTTCAAACTTAAACAGATTATACATAGCTGCTCAGTTTTGTTGTTAGTTGAGGTTATTAAAGGATTGTGATTCAACACAGTGCAGATGCAATATAACACTTATTCTTTGGGTAATTGACTTTCATGGACTCTGGACAAACAATATACTGCTGTACAAGACACCACATAAATCCAGTGTCAAAGGGAAAACACATTAGTGTTACAGATGAGCAGAGCAGTGGTATCCAGCTGTACGAAGCTTGCCTTGTCCTAAGCCCTTTACAGAGGAGTGACAGAGCCAGGGCTACATACATGCCACCTTAAATTGACCATTTCCTGGGTCTTGAGCACTTAATAGTGTCTCCTTAATGTTCTCTTAATGTTCAGTCAAACAATGTGTGGAGCATGGACTTCCTTCAGTGTACGCTCAATGAGCTTAGTGGGAAGGCTTCCTCCCAGGAGTATCAGGCATGCACCAGATGCAACTGAGAAGCTGCAACATGATTGATTTTCATGGGAACATTCCAAGCCACTTCTCACTGAAGGCAATTTCTGAGAAATGTCATCTTTCTGCTATTGCGACTGTTGAGTTTTATATAAATTGGCTGCAAGACTCTGTAGTTGCTACTTGCCTTCTTGTGGGTGCCATTTCTCAGTGCTCTTAACCAAGAAAAAGCCTCAAAATAACCAAATAAACAAACAAAGCCAAGTTCAGCTCCCACCACTCTTCCAGGAGAATTTTATGTCCTGCACCTTTCAGCAGGCAAGATTTTATCCTAAAAAAAAATCAGGTTTCATGAATACCTACTAAAAAAGGGCTATGAATAGAAATGCCTGCATAACCCGTCAGTGAATAGCTACTGTAGCAGACAATCAGGCTTTGTGTTATAATAAGCATGCACTTTCAAAGGTCAAAGCTGGAAGAAATTTGTTTCCACTCTATTGTAAATGCAGGCAGTGCATCCCACAAAGTTTGACCTCATGCACGACCCTCCACGAGCCCTTCCCACGTAACGACCTCTCCCGCAGAGAAAAACTAAGCAAAGTGATGGAGAAGAAATGGTGTATTGGCGACTGGAGAGATGATGAAAGGCAGACTGCAATTTTACATGGCAACTAAGAAGATCTGTAACCTCTGAAGTGCAATTTAAACTCAAATCCACTGGGATTAAGGGAACTAGGCTCCGAGCGTCCCATTAAAGAGTTGAAATTGTATGTGAAAGACTTTTATATTACTATTCCTGGCATCTAAACACAGATTTGCAGCCTTTCAGAAATGGTAACAGAGAAAAGCAGCTAGTTAAAAGCTGCTAATGAGTCCTTACTTTTCCCAAGCCCCATGTACAACTCGCATGGGACTTAATAATCGTAAAGATGAGAACGTAAGTGATTACAGACACACACCTTGCAAATGACTACAGAAACACACCTTGCTCTGTTTAAAAAGACAGTTTGCCATTGAAACACTGCCTTTAGGCACGGCTCATTGCAAGGACTTTCCCAACCAGAAAGCAATTTTTCTAACCAAGGAGCTGAGTATCCTGCAGTCACTCTTTAAATGCTTTCCGGATTGTAATGTGTCCTAACGATGCCTTCCCCTTGTAACATGACAAATGCTTTGACAGGACTGCTGTTGTTTTTTTTTTCTTGCTTTTCCTTTAAGGAAGAAAGGCTGTAAAAACTGACAATTCTGAGAAAGATATTGAATACAGCAGAACATATTTACAAGGGCAAAACCCAACATCTTACTGTACACGGGTAAGCTTCCAGCTGCCAAAAACGGTCAGCAAAATGCAGATATACAGAGTTATTACTATTTATGCTATCCAAATTAAATATGAGTTTGCACAAAACACCTGGATCCATATGTGCATGCGAAGCACTTCTATCTGAATGGGGAACAAGAATCTGAGCCAACCTCACCTGATCTACAGGCAGAACAACTTAATTGCAAAAGCTGATTGGTGACCTTGAACTAGACTGAATGTTCCTTCAATAACAGCATCTTCCTGCTGTTTGATGCTGGACTGACTTATTCATCTGTCTTTGTACACATGGGCTGCACTACCACATGGTACAAACACACTAACCTTCATATTTGATTATTAGGGATTTTAGAGCATAGCAGCTTTTACACGATGGGTAAAAGGCATGAAACAAGTTGTGGTTCTTTGAGCTTGCAAGGAGAAAGAATGTGGGATGGGATTTAGTCCAGTACTATTTGATTCTACCAGTTAGGAGACAGCGAGCTGATATAAGGCCTTTTTTTCCTGAACATCACATTTAAAACTATCCATATAGAGCAATCTAAGCAAACCATGTTACCAGAAAAGATCCTTCATCGCTCTTTATCCGTTGTTTTGAACACAGCTTGATCTACCTGCCTCATGTAAGTAAATCTGTGCTTCAACCTACCCGTCGAATCACCTATAGCTACAGGTTTTACCTCCCTTGCATGGCTTCCTCACAGCAGCAGTCCATGTACCTCCTCACACCTCATATGACTGGACAGATAAATTGACACCTGCTAACTTGGCACATCCTTGTTATATGAGCTGCTTTGCTGTGCTCCCCTGAGCATCACTCACTCTGTGTACAGCTCATATCCCAATCTTCCCAGCGTGCTGCTTAACAGACTTTCAATTCTTGGGGCTTGCCAAGTCCCCTCGAACAAGAGGCTTTTGCTCTCTAGAAAAAGAGAGCAATTACCTGCTAATCTCATGATCCAGAAGATTTCTTTCCCTCCAAATCCATCTGTGGCCATATCCAGTGAGACAGTTAGTTGTGCAGCTGAATGCAGAAGTGGGGTTTAGCTGGCCTTTAATGCAAGGTTGTAGATATATCTTTTAAAATACTACAAGAGCAGTCTGCAGGATAAATGTCCATCACAGGAGCTCTGCATAAGTCAAAAAGATTCATTAAGGTCCTCTCATTTCTTATTTCAGAGGTATTCAGCCATTATGAACTTAGTGATGCTGGCTGCCAAATTACTTGCTGAAGATTGTGCTACTGAATTTCAGCCCACTTGGCAAATAACTGGGGCACGTGCCAATGGCAGTGGCAGTTTGTGTGATATGGAAGTCTCTCTGCCAAGGAGCTGCAAGAATAATTAGAGATTCGAGGGGAAAATCTGTCCCGAAGAAAAGCAAGTAGGATGTAAGTGGAATAGGCAATGCGCTTATTTGGAAGCCTGGAGACAACAACTTTAACAAAATTAGAGGGAAAATACAGTACCTACATACAATAAAGCTGGCTGGTAATGATAAGTATCACCTAGATGGGCAAAGGAGGAGCCTTTCTTAAGGGTGTTTATGTCTGAGTATGAGAGTTATCTGCAAGATACCTCTCTGTCCATCTAGCCACTTACTTGCCAGTGTAATGCAGACCTTGATATTACTAACCCATGTTCATAAAATGATGTTCCTTGACCTATACTTCGAAAGAGATTTTTCCCTAAATTCTGACAGGTGCTTGGGATTTTTTTTTGCCTCCTTCAAGACAACAAAGCAGTTGAGAAGTGTCTAGATAGCTGCAAATTTGCCAGTACATCACCTAAGTCTCCTCGGTCTTGTTGCTGAAAGATTGGCACTGCGGATGCTGTTTTCAGAAACAGTGTTCCCTATAGATACTTCACATCTATATGCTACGGAGGTTCATGTACTTTAGGGTTGCAGTTTTGACAGTTTTGTTGCTGTTAAAGGCTTCTATTTCCATTGTATCAGTGTGGGAGACCACTGACATCTCTAAGAACTGAAAACTTATCACCAACTACCTGCTACTTATTTTCTTCCTCTTCAATAGACAGGCCAGCTGAACTCTGTTAAAGCAGGACAAGATGACAGTGATAGTGAATAATGTTGGAATTCCATCTCAAGCAACACATTGGAGGTCACTGCTGCTGAAGAATTACTTCACTCCTATACACATGGCATGAAATCTTAAAATAATTCCAACACAAACTTGCAGGTATTAAGTGTCTATCCATTACCTGGGCAATACAAGAAGTTTTTCAGTATTTTTAGAAAGATTACACTTCAATTCCAGGTAGCAGGTGATGATGTTTCTGTGCGACCTGTGTTTTATTTACTGAGGAGCATCAGGAACAGAATCTCCTGATATCAAGAATAAACACTCAAACTGTCGCCTGTGATAGAAACTTGAGTAGCCTGACAGCTACCTAAGAGTGCTCTGGCCACCTCTCCAAGCTGCACATAACTGGTCATCTGTGCTTTCATCTCCAGCTGATGAACACTTGTCTCGGAGTGTGGGCTTGTGCTTAGTGACTGTTTCTGTTAGTAAGAGTTTCCGTTCACGTCGACCTTCAGGCACTTCATTTCTCATGATGTTTTTAACACTTAGATTTTCATCTCTCTGGAGTTGAGGGGGAGGACGAAAAGGAAGAAGAGCTGGAATTCATTCACCTTGACTTCTCTTTGGCTTCAGCTGTCATACTTGTGTCGAGTCACTATCAGAAATGGAATATTTTGTGTGAGCCTCCACTGAGACCCAAGCAATGATGTGACTTGAGGGGCAGAGGCACTGTCATGATGCATCACTACCCTGCAGGCATTGAAGTATCTCTATGCAGCTGCTCAGCTAGAAAAGCTGCTCAGATTACTCAAGTCCTTTCAATGAGCTGAGCCCAAGGCAATATTTTAGAAGGAAATGGACTCTTTAAAAATTAAAAGGAGTTATTTTTGCATCATTTGACTTGGAATATTTCTAAATGTGTTCTATTATTGGTCCTTGCGGTTGCCAGCACAATAATGAATTTGCAACTGATTCTATTCTAATCAATTCTTTAAAAAATATAGGTAGGTTTCTTATAGAATTCCTTACCCATATAAAGACATTAGCCCATGGAAGATCTCTTAAAAATATGGAAATGGAGGGGTAGCTCTGGTTCCAGTATTAACAGTTAGCTCATATGCAACCTACATAGACTTTAACCAGTGTCTCAGCTGTGACCGACAAAACATGACTGCTTACTTGACTCAAAGACTTTTCCTGGCTGAAACGACACAAAATTAGCATGAAGATCTTCTATTTATTTAGCTTTACTGTATGAAATTTAGTGTACTCTCTGCAAGTCAGCAGAATAGAGGACCTAAAAGTGCAATTACGTTTAAGCCCAGGAAGAAGAACTGCCATCTTGCTTGTGTTGCAAGTTGCCCAACATGAAACTTGGTTGATTTGCTCCACTGGACAATCACTGTGTTACACACACATAACATGGTCCAGTGACAGCAAGTAGATCTAGGGGTAACATATTACATGGTGACTTGTTGTCCCAAAGTTGAGAAGCTGATTGGGAGGAGAAAAGTGTGCCCAGAATCTTGTTCTCAGGGTCCATCTTACTTCTTATAGCCATGTCTCTTCCAAAACCAGCTTGTTTATTCTTCCATCATAAAAAAGGAAGTAGGCAAGTGGTTCTGGCCCCTCCTTATCACAGCACTGTGCTTGAGGCTGCAGCAAGGATCTGTATTGTACCATAAAAGCCATTTTTTTCTTAAGTATACTAAATCTCTCAACAAAAACATGCTCAGGCAGCACCAGTTCGGACTGTCTGCACCACTCCCCACTGTTTAATAAACCTGTCTATATCTTCTTCTGTCGGACACTTCCTTGTTTTCCATGATCCCCCAAGCAGTCCTTTCTTTAAATTTCTTCTCACATGCAGACATACGTGACAGTCTCCCCAGAACCACATTAACACTCCTGTATCTCAGCTCAAAACATCTCCTTTGATGCACTCTACAATCATGCTTCATTTTTCTCATCCTGTATACAGTGGCCATAGGCCATCTTTATACAGCTTTATAGTCACGCTATATTAGCATGTATAATGTAATAGATGTATTATAAACGTCTACAACCAGCTTCACGTTTTGTTTGAGGGGGCTGCTGATAGAAATACATATTACTGAAAGATTAGAGAAGAACATATGTATGCAAAGGAACAAATATAAGATAAAACCTAATGGCTGCATTCTGTTGAGAGTGTCTGGAAAACGTTATGACTACTAGGAAGCCAGAGAGCAGTCGGTTGCAATATTTTAAGATGATATAAAAACCTAACAGAAGTATACCTCAAGAAACAGGGAAGAAAATGATCTTGTAAATGTGGCAGAAGAAAAAAGGTAGTATTTAAGCACCTAAGACATGGGAGAATATATAGCCCTTGTTTCCCATAAATAATCTTCTTTTCTCTGTCCAACCTGAGAAATATTTTCAATGACAGCATCAAACTACCTTGAAAATTCTCATCTATTTTAATTAGACTTCTTTTAGCACCTGCTGAAATATCTCAGAGCTCAGGATTGTCTTTAGCACATATGCAAGAGGCCCCGTGGCATCTATTCCTTGACAGCAATCTGGTCTCCTTACCTCATAGAGTGTAATGATGCCATTTGTCTCATTTGGAGGCTTCCACTGAACATAGATCTTCTCTTCGAAAGGTCCTCCCTGGATGGACTCCAAGGGAACTGGTCCAGGAACTAGAAAAATTAAAAAAAAAAATAATGTAAGAAGCTACCATCAGCTCGAGATGCCACATCCATCAAGAGATACGAGGAGTCCATCCCACTGCATGTGCAGAGGGGAGAAGAAAAGAAACTCAGCCCCCACAATCACTACCTACGGTTTGGCCTGCGCTCAACCTTGGTTCAAATAACCCTAATGCCTCCACTAGGCCATACATAAAATCATAATCCATGAAGAAATGGCATTATCATCAATATGCCCTTATTCCAGCATAGAAGCAGTAGATCATTCAGTACCCAACATAGAAACCAAGAAAGAAAAGGTAAATTTACGTGAGCTTATCTAGTCAGGCAGCAGAAAGTGCTTTCCTTACATGAACACATAAATTTATGTTTCCTCATCCCATAAAACATCACACAATAATAGCTTAATTTTATGCTAAATTATTCACTGAACTTATTACTTTCAAACATCAATAGTCCATTGCTATATGCATTTTTTTCTTGTTTTCCCTTCTATTTAAATAACTGCCAAAAATGTATCGTGCAGAAACAAACTTCAAAAAAAAAAGCCCAATTTAACATAGCCTCAAATACAGATATGTACAGAAGTGCAAATAATAGTAATTAACATTCTGTACATAAAGATTCACGAACTGAAGGTGTTTTAACCAGTATTACTTGCACTTCCTGAAAAAAAATCTCAATGCAGGAAGATGCCAGTCCTGCTTCCACACGTTGTTATGCTACTGGAAACCCTCAGGTTGTGTCCAAACAGCAAAATGCAGTAAGATTCAGGGACAAGTTAGATAACTCTGGACAAACTAGATCTCCAGTAGCATTCATTGACTCATTCTACACAGACTTATCGTGCCCAGACTGGTCTGCACTGTTTCTTTTTCCTGAAGTCTGGTCAGTTGGAGACCTGGCAACATAACCTAGGATGGTCTCTGCAATGGAAAGGAGTGGTGACATTGCACAGTATTTACTCAACTTCAGTATGACCTTCTCATTGTTTAAATGTCTCATCATGTGTGTTTGATCCTAAGCTAGATTCCCTCCTGTTCACTGCATCACATATGCTCGTTCCAGGAACTTCCTATTACAGATCTGGCCACTCATTAGGACAAGTTGTGGCCCTCTCACTAAATAATCCCAACTGTAACAACTCCTAAATTCTCTCTCTGGGTGTTTAGCTGAACTTCTGGAGGCCAAGGCGGAGAACGATGGGTGAAGTCAGAGCAGATCTTGCGTTAATCCCTTCCCTCTCCTACAAGCCCTTCTGGAACAATTCAGAGATACATCCAATAGAGCTGTGCCTTCTCCAGGACATAGTCAACAATTCTGTGGCATTAACAAACCTACCAGTCTCCTACAGCCTCAAATTACTTCTCCTACACACTTGGCAGAACATTTCACCCACAGGGAAGCTGGATGTGTTCTTTGCAAAAAGACACCCATGGAGGTCTGTAATATCTAGTCAACACAGCCTCCTTCGGAGATCAGTTTCAATGAGGAATTCCAGCTCTTCCTCTATCTTCATTGGCCCGTGCCCCTCATGACTGCTATCTTTGCTTGTGTTCTGCATCTGGGACCATTACGGATGGGCCATTACATGCAAGACCTCAAGGTTTTACACAAAGCAGCAGCCAGGATGGAAATGATGCCCTCCTCCAAAGGCCACGTGTTCTCCCATAATTTGTAGGGCTGCAAGACTGGGCATCTGCATTTTTCTCACAAGCTGCCTTGTGCATTTACCCATCTGCTAAAGATACAGTAAACAGAGAGGTTCTGAGGGCAGAATTATCACCCATTCTGGTTGCAATGTCAAAGGACAGTTGCATTCCGTAGGGAATTTAATGTGTCCTTGTTCACCCGCACAACAATAAAACTCCACGTATCTAAACAGCCAGATTGCACCTTGGTGCAAAAACGCTATCGGCCTGCGCCCCTTTATCAATATGAAAGGTTGATTTCCTTAGTAGAGTAACAATGTAAGATTTATGTTTCATTATGGCTACAAGGCCAGCTAAAAAACCACATAGCCAAGCAAAATGTTAATGCTGTGAAAGATAACTAAACGCGTTCTCAAGCCGGCCTCATGAAAAGCCCTGTTCATTTTTTTCCTGAGAGATGTGCCATCTTCTCACGTCCCCTCCATGATATACTGGAGCCACTTGCAACCTTGGGCAGCGCCTCCTAACAGCTCTGGCAGTGGAAGAACATTTTCTTTTTAACAAATTGGTGAAAACAGAGGCTGCTGGGCTAGGCAAGTCCTTGATCTGAGCCTAGCAAAGACGGGAAAAACAAAACTTAGAGGTTGTCATCGGTGCTTCCTGAAAACTTCTCTTCTGTATCGCCAAGGGACGAGTTAGCACCCAAAGAACTGGCACCAAATCTTATGTCTAGAAGCCTGGCAATAAGAAGAGATACATGCTGAAAAGAAGGACATTATACAGCTTTCTAGGGGTAATAAAGTGAAGCAAAAGGAAAATCATCGAATGGCAGAATTGTATTTGCTTGTATGAGAAAGGACATCGCTCTGAGGGCCCGTGGACGTTCATATCATGGCCTCTATAGAACTAAACCTACTGCTGCCCTGTGGCTACCCTGCTGCACAGCTGTCCCCAAAACCAAGCAAACCAACCCCACTTACCGTCCTCCTCAGTCTGCACAACCAGCTCCTCGCTTTCCATCTTGCCCTCGGGGTTGGAGAGGGCCAACCTCAACCTGATGGTCATGAAGGGCCGTAGGCCTCGCAAGGTGTAGTGGGACGAGGTCTGGATGAGCTCCTCGGCTTCAAACTTCTGCTGGTTGAACACGTACTGGTACTGGACGGTGAGGTTGTAGCTGTGGCAGCGAGTCACGGCGTAGCCGAAGGGCTCCCACTGCAAGGTCAGTTGCCGCGAACGGATATCGACCACTTCCACGTTCTGCGGCCCATGCACTGGATCTGAGGAGGAAGCACATGGGGAAAAAAGAGAAGACCTTAAATGAAGTCACCTGTCCATTACTGCGCCTCCTCCTGTACGACTAGAGTGTCCGGGTACCTCATACTCCTAAATGTTCCCTTGGATGAAAAGGAATCTGTGGACATAGTTCACCTTTTAGAGACCAGAACAAAGACACAGGGAAATCCAAGGCACATTGACAAGCGTATTCTCTATTTTCATTGAAAAGCCCCTATCACAGGGCCCTAGACAGAGCTCCTGATTCATCAACAAGGTCCTGCAATTCCAATCCTGAAAGCACTGGGGAAGTTGCTCTTTCTTCCTTCTTAATAACAAAGAGATAAATCCTTCTTTCAAATAAAAATAAGAGAAATCTTATAGTCTACCTGAAGTGCCTCAAAACCTTGGTGAGGCCAGCCTTAAATATTGCAATTATATAAGAAATCATTGACAAGAAATAAACGGATGTCTCTCAACTTCTGATTTAGCTTCGTAACTTGCAGAGCCTCCTGCCAACCCTCACTCATTCTGCTGAGACCTTAAAATACAAATATAAGGATGAAGATGGGAGCATGGCTGTAATCGTCCTGCCCTCCCAGTGTCCCTCTGAGGAGGAATCTGGGCTGCTTTGGCAGGGGCCACATCAGATGCTTTTCTGAGTCATCTCAGCCACATGCCAATAAAGCTTTTACATGACATCATATCGGCGCCTTGGCCCCAGCAAAGCTTCATCGCTCTATTCTTTCGACAGGAAAGACTGAGGTAAAGTTTGAATATTCATGTGCAGGAATCACTTTCACCCGCTGTTCCCTAATTTATTTTTAAGAGCATAAATCAAATGCTCTGACTGCAGACTCTGTCCTTTACATAAAATACAAAAGCTGCTAGACATGCTAATATGAAGAACGAGGGAGCAAAATCAGTGCTTGAGAGACGTCGCATGGCAGTAATACCATATATGCCATCATTTGCTGGCATCTGACATTTCTTCAGCTCCTGTAGCTTGTTTTTTTTGTTCAAAAGACACCTAAGCAATCTGATATGAAAGCATATCATTTCAGAGAGAATTTCTTGATTTAAAGCACAATTTAAAGTGCTTCACCCACTTCTCGTATTTTCTCACAATTTCAGCCTATGAAAAGAACAGAACATTTTATTCAGAACCAGAAAAAACATCACAAAGACTCCCTAATACTAGCTACGCATTTTTGAAAGAGAATTAATGCAGAGAAAAAGTCTTCTTGACTTTTTCTCTGTAATTCTTGAAAGTAAAGCATGCACCACCCATACTGACTTTAACTCATGCATCAGCAAAAAACACACTATAACAACCAGTGTATTTCATGTTACTTCCAAAAAACTCTTATAACTGAGAGCAGGAAAACAGCTATGAGCTGAACACCACTGTAAATATTTGCATTCCTACACACACCTGTGAGCACACTTTTTAATGGGGTATTAAAGCTGGTGACTCAGGTAGTATTCCAAATAAGGCTTGCCATTCCCCCAGCATCCCAAAAGCTGTTCAACAAGATTCTTTAGGGCTGCATGTGTCAAAAAAATCAGAAAGAATACATAGATGTATATATTTACTTAATAGAAGTTATAATCATTCATTTTCTATAAAGCTGTGAAAAAACAGTTCTTGCAGATGACTCAAGGGGGTCATCAAGGTGAAAAGGAGAACAGTTCTGCAAAGGTAAGCACAAATCTCCTTCTGAGATGCACTGAAAAGAAGGAATACCAAAAATATAGGAAGGTGCAGGATGCTTGTCCATTAGCAAGCTCTGTCCTACACCAAGTAATTGGCTCCAGGTCCCAATGGGAACATGGCTGGGAGACAGCACAAACCTCCGCACTAACACAACTCCGCAGCTGAAGATGGCAATTAATCCCCGTGGCAGCGTTGGGGTGTTTTCTAAATTACAGTTATTTTCTTTAAGTCAGTCATGCCATGGAAGGCTGGGAAATTAGAGGGTGGTTGGTTTATTGATGTCAGATGTGCTGCCTCCCTTGGTGTGCAGACAGTGACTCTGATTCAACATCAACCTCCTCAAGACCTACGTCCAAAATGCAGACAAACATCTAGGACAGGCTACTTGCATTTCATTAGTTTTCTGCCTCATCTTCTTGCCCACATTTACCTTTCCCTTCTCATCCACAGCAAACAGCTGCCAAATCTGTCTTGCATTGTATCTCTCAACCAGTTTCTACTTAGAACTTTTTTTTTTTTTTCTGTAAATGCTCTATGGTATCGCTGGAGGCCCTTTGTTTTTCAGCCTGAGTCTTCTCATTAGAATAATGTGCCCATTAACCGCAGGTGGGTTTGAGTCACAAAGTGAGAAGCTAACACAGTGACCCTGCTGCCCTACAAGTCTGCAAACCCAAACACTCAATGTCCTCCGAGAACTATCGGTTCCCAGCTTGGTAGTCTGAAAATGTGACATTTTTTAGTCCCCCAAAAGATACAAACTGTGATGCTGCAGCTCACAGCAGCAACGGGAAGCAGGTTTCAGACGCACCTGCAGCCTGAAGAGTCTTCAGCAAAGGGGGAACAAATAAATACATAAATAAGAACTATTTGAACTTTAGCTTCAGAAATGAAGAAACTAGACTGGAACTAACTCAGAAAATCGAAGCAGGACCTGGGGAGTTTTATATTCTCTCTTGCTCCCTTCTCACAGTTGCAATCTCCTTTTGCTGAGAGCTGCGACCATACAATTTTGAACGCATTTTCCACTCTGATTTCCTCTGCAGTATGAGCCATTTTTACTCATTGTCAAAGATGAGATTTTGTACTGTTGTTTTTCAAAGGACAGTGGTCCTACTATCTTGGCCATTTAATTCCCTACGCGTTTTACCTTTCTAAATAGACACCCTTCTGTTTCAGTCTTAGTCTCAAAAGACGTTAATACGTATCCCTAGGACGTTAGAATATCGCATTTTTCATAATGTGGCAATGACTTATTTTCCCCCAAACAGGCAAGAAAAATAAAAATGTTTATAATTGAGCTATAAGCCTCTACTAATAGTAAATATTTGCAGGCTAGACAACCTAATCCCTTGCTCTGCTCTTGAAATCACAGCTTACAAATAAAGCAGTGAGAAGCCTGAAAATTATTAACCTAACACTTGGCTGCAGAAGCAAAGGTTCTAATGTACATCTCAACGTAAGTGGTAGCAAAAAACCCTACTAAGGCAAGAGAGAAACTGATTGATGCAATTTTAATGCGTTAAGATATCCCTGCATACACTGAAATTTCCAAGTGTCCTGAGACCCTGGAGGAAAACAAACATGGAAATCCCTAACACACACCAACCATGAAACAACTACCACTTACTGCGAACCTGTGCAAATGACATCACCATTATTTCAGCCCGTCTTAACTCTTAGATACATGTTTAAAGTTCACATCGTAGTCCAGGATTGGACAATACAGCATCTCCTACCGACCCCTTGAGTCGCATGGCCATGGCTGGTGGCTGCCAGCCCTTAAGGCAGGAACCTGTCTGAAGTAGCTGTGAGGGACAAGTGGCCAAGCAACATGACCCACAGGTCTCCAGCGACAGCCACAATCCTTTGGTCCATGTACACAGACTAAGTGACCTGCAACGTTCAGGGGCTACATCTCCAGCCAGTGGCATTTTGCAGAACGTCCATTTTGGGGACGCTTTTGCTCCTTCCGTATCAAGGGCTACGGATCTCATTTTGTTCGCTATGGTCTTGTGGCTCAAGGTGACACATCGAAAGGCAAAGGTTGATTTAAATTATTAACAACTGTTGTCCCTGGTTTATTGGCCTCCAGCCTGGGAGGAAAAGAGGGGCAAGGAAGCGGTGGCAAAGTGCTGAGGTTTAAATACAAAGCTAAAGTTGAGCAGAAAAGTTAAACAGAGACAATCAGCTGCTGCCCTTCAGGTTAACTACCTGCTGCAGGAGCCTAATTGCAAGAAATTGTTGCTGTCAGTAACACCTGGCATTGAGTAGAAGATGCCCACGCTGCTGCAGGCCCCGTTGCCCACGTCTTCTGACCCA
The DNA here is from genome assembly GCA_032353885.1 of Nothura maculosa. Classification (NCBI taxonomy): domain Eukaryota; kingdom Metazoa; phylum Chordata; class Aves; order Tinamiformes; family Tinamidae; genus Nothura; species Nothura maculosa. The sequence continues at coordinate 6,266,583 of JAUBOD010000174.1, forward strand.
ATGGAGAGCAGAGGCAGAGGTTGTTAACAGCGCAGGCATCCAGTGATGAAATCCTGCCTCCCAAAAGCAGGTTACAGAGACGGAGATTGCTCAAAGGAAGGAAAATGAGCGTGGCAGGTACAGGAGCTTTCCCCAAAGCCTAAACTGATGCTTTCTGATAAAGAAAAGGAATGAAAACGTGTGAGCCTCACACGCACCGGAGCTTATGGACCAACTGCTATCTGGTAGCCCAGCAAGGTCCACTGCCCTTTCTCCTAGGCAGACTGTATCAGACAGCACCAAGCGCTTAGCAAGAAACACCTTCTCATTTTATCCAGCTGGGAAAGAAAGTGGACATGTTTTTCCATTATTTGTAAGGCTATTACTGCTGTGCAGCTCATTTCAGGGTAGGTCTCTATTAAACCTCTAGAAATGAATTTTACAGCTGCGGATTTCGAGGCACAGGCACAAAGCCCTCGCGCTCTCCTCCCTCGCGGTGACTCTTTTCTTCCCAGGAAACGGGAATGGGAATCTCTGGAGGGAAATGTTAATGCAGTCCCCTCACCAGAAAGGGGCCCATCTCTCCATCAGGCTTCCCCAGGCTGCAACTTCAACCTTCAACCTCAGACAAATACAGAGAATAATGCCCCTCTATACAGTATTATTGCCCTAGTAAATTAGAATATAACTGGCCTGCCCACTCTTAATGGCAACGCCAGCACAGAGAGCAGCTAAAAATTCCATTGTTATAGAGACATTTTAAGTGCAGCTGAGAGATTTCTGCAACTAGTAACTACTAAAGAGATGGAAAATTTAATACTTTAAAATTAGTCCTTTCACTTCTCATCTGGTATGAAGACTGAAGCAGTTTAACGCGAGCGGTTGCAATTCCCGTAATTCGCTTGCAAAGCTGATGAAAGCCTGCAGTTTAGAGACGGCGATTTTTATCTGGGTATCTAATAATATATGCAATTTCACCTTCTCAAACGTGTTCCTGCTGGAGGAGTCCTACAGAACATGAATGTTAGGACACCAAAAGGTTTCCAGATTCATTCAAGAGTACCAGCAGTGTTGGATCTTTCACAGAATGGTTGAGGTTGGAAGGAACCCCTAGAGATCACCTAGTCCAACCTTCCCGCTCCAGCAGGGACCCCCAGAGCACGGGGCACAGGGCGGCATCCAGGCGGGTTTGGAGACCTCCAGAGAAGGAGACTCCACAGCCTCCCTGG
>JAUBOD010000174.1:6352038-6363343 GCA_032353885.1 Nothura maculosa
GATGACAAGGACATTGCCAGCTTTAACACATACGTCTGGCACAAACAGCCTAGGATACAGAGCTACCCATTGACAAGAGGACTCCTTTTCCTCCCCACCACTTCATAGCCATAAAAGCAATGTAACACCTAGGAGTTCATGGACGTGCAATTTTATTTTCATCTTTGGGAAGCACACTTGCCTCACACTGACAGAAGCCCTGCCCTAGGTCCGTGCATCATGTCATACTATATTCTTTCATACCTATATTGCATTTATGTCCCTCATGGAAACCTACGGAGAGCCAGGAAGGGCATTTCCAGGGGCAACTGCAGCCCAAGCCAAAGGCTACAGATCAGAGATCTTCTCATTTTTCACTTCTTTAAGCTCTAGGATGCTGCTTTTCCAGATAAATCTTCTGGCTGTTTCATAATTCATTGCAACTACTTGTACACAGCTCCTATCATAAACCCCGAGATAGTCAAAATATCCATCTTAAGTCTGCTTCTTAAAACGGTCATCCTGAATTTGCAGCGTACTTAATACAGGAGCTTCTTCACAGTGCAGCCCTCTTATTTAGCATGCTTTTCACATCAGAATATCTCATCTCTCTCAAGTGGGCAGCCTTTGTTGCTGCTGTTTTTATTTATTTTAATTCTAGTGCACAGAAATGACTCTGATCCCTCGAGCAGCCTCCATTGGGTACCTGGTGATCTAAGAAACCATCGAGGCAATTACAGCAACAAGTGTCATGGTTGGAAAGAATGAGAGAGAAAAATCAGCAAGTCCAACTCTGGAAAAGGAGCCACCTCTCCCTTGGTGTCACTCAGGGCATCAGCTTCTCATGGCTAAAATCCTGAAGAGGATTGACACATGGAAACTAAGCCATCCTAATATCACAATGATGACAGAAAGCCACTTAGTTAAGAGATGGGCTGGTTTTATCCATGTTGTTGAAGGGAATGTGTCAAAGAGCAGGGGAGCAGCTCCCGGGCTGCAGGTAACAGCTAGGAGCAGAGAGCACCTGGAAAGAACATCCCTAAAAGCACCAAAAGCAGCTGCAGGGACTTTCTGCAGAGCAAAAACAAGGGAAAACAAATACTTTGTTCAGGAAAAGCAAGTCATAGATGCTGAAACACTCCCTTCTGATCAGCTATCCACTCATTTCTACCAGCGGGAAGGTAATTAATTTAGGTACACAAAATAACTGAGCGGGAGCAGAACAAGGCAACTGCCAAACAAACCTCTAGGGAACGTGTGTCCCCTCACACCAGTGTAGAATGTGGCATGAGGTGACACGTTTCCTGCAAGGACATTTGAGCTATGTCATTAACAGTGATCTTAAATGCCCCCGCTGCACCAGTTGCAGTCCTTTAGGCAATCTTTGCAGCAGCAAAGCCCACTTGCAGTTCACAATATGAGAAACTGCTGTGCAGTTAAGTTAAAATTACAGTGAGCACAGGCAAGGAAGCTTTTCATTCGTATGCCAGCAGGAGGGCAAGATGCAACAATCTCTGGGGGCTCGTGGGGTTTTAAAAACTGCCCTGGACAAAACTCTATTAAATGACCATATGTGCAACAGAGAGAGAGAAGAAATTGAGAAGAGTGATTTCCACTGGGGCACCATAGAGTGGTAAGGTGCACAGATGGAAATGATGGGTTTCTGGTACTTGACTGTTACGTTTCTAGAGTGCAAATAAGTAAATATCTTGCCAATTATACAAGCATTGTATCAAGTGAGTCAGAAGACAGCAAAGTGTTAGCATAAACACTGCCTGACTCCACAGAAAAACTTAATCTCAGTGCTGTGAAGGCATCACCCGCTTCTAAACACACTGCAATGATTTGAAACTAATTATGTTATGGTCTTTTGTGCAAGATTTCCAGTAATTGCTTTGCAATAATCTCCATTTTTTATTGCTGAGCAAAGCACTTGCATGTACAGAGAGGAGGAAGGGGAGAACCTGTGGCAGGAGGGATTTGGTTTAGGTTTAATTGCACTGATCAAGTTGTTCTGTGAACTGGATCCTCTGCTGCTTCCATATAAAGCGTAGGAGTAGCAAGAGTATTTCAAAGCAAATTCTCCTTTTCTGTATTTATCAAATAATGATGAAATATCAAGAAATGAGTTACTCCTATCTATTTTGATACTGTGTGGAAATAAATAAATCTTATTCTTAGGAAGCAAACTCAGATCTTTACAGGCAAGACACACAGCGACTTTGACCTTTGTTGAAGCAATCCCATATAGTTTTATGTTTCACTGAATGAGAGCAAGAACACAAGAGGCAGAGCATTAGGTTGGATTTAGCAAGTTTAAGGAAGGAGCTGTCAATTGAGCAAAACTGCAATTACAAACTAATTTAATGTTCCCCAAGTACATTAATGCAATTCAATAAACTTGTCTTCAGAATTTAACAATTCCAGTCGGCTTTCGTTTCAGCCTGTGCACATGCATCACAAATTTGTCATTATCCACACCAAAATGAGTCAGACTTTTTTTGGAAGCACCGGTCCATGCAATCCCCGTGTGATACACTGCTGCTCCAAACTAAACTCAAACAAACAACTTCATGTTACCTGCTTTCTAAACAGAAACAAGAAATACAGCAAGATTCCTTCAATATAATCCCTTAATTTCTTCTAGGTTGGTGTCTGCCTGACTGAATAATCCTGCAATGAAACTATCAATCATTTCCTATTGAAAGTCAAACCTCTTATGTAACTTAGTCTGTTATTTTTCCTTTCTCAAGTTCCTACATAAGAAAATGTCCAGCCCATACCATATGTGGCACATTCTCTCCTTGATTAACCCAGTACCACTCTGTGGTCTTCAACAAGCACCATTTTGCATGTGCCAAACAGGATAATCCATTAAATTTTAGGATAACACAGACCAAGCGTCCTTCAGCAACTGCTGTCATCTCCACTGTTTCCTCTGGGACTTGAGAAGAATCAGTCCCATCATTAACCAGCAGCAGAACTGAGCAGATTGCCTCTTCTAGAAGACATCCCCTACTCCAGCACTGCATGACTTATTAAAAAGCCCCATCGCTTATAGGGTTAAGAAAAAAAGAGCTTGCAAACAGCGCGGCAGCCAAAGTTTGCTTCCACAATTCAAATATTTGGTTCAAAAAAACTGATCAAAACTCATGCCACTTCACAATTCTCTTTTCCTACTTAAAACAGAAGGAATGAAAGAGAAAAGTCCAATCAGATGTCATTTTTTCTTACATACAACTGCTGCGTGTGAAGAATTAATGAGCAGGAGCCGGTGGCTTTGCAGCATCCTACCTTTGACGATGAGCTCGGCGTAGTTGGAAACGCCGGAGCCGCCGTCGGAGCGGATGACGCAGCGGTACTTGCTGACGCTGCGCTGCGACGTGTCGGCCACGCTGACGGTCGCCGAGAAGCGCCGGTGGTTGACCACCCGCGTCACCATCAACGCTGTGTCCCTCCCATTCCACTGCTGGAAAAGCAGGCGCAAAAAAGACAGTGAGGAGAACGCGCGGATTTGCTTTCCTGCAGAAAATTCAGGTTTTGTTGCCTTTTGAACAGATTTAGACCTTCACGTTCCCATTGCTAGGTTGGGCTTCATATGGTACCAGTTCTCCATATAAGACTGATAATGGGACTGTACAAACCTCAAATAGACTCTGCACTCTAGAATCTAATGAGTCTAAGTACTCTTGCATATATATTTAAGATTATTTAAGTTTGCCTATGCAATTTTTGAAGCATATTTGGATAGCTGGTGTGATGGACTTACTGGCAAGGCTGGAGAACAGCAGTTCCAACCATATATTTGGTTGGAGAGCAACAGTTCCAACCATATATTTGGTTGGAGAGCAACAGTTCCAACCATATATTTGGTTGGAGAGCAACAGTCCCAACCATATATTTGTACACCACACATTTAGGAGCTTGGCTAGCCTAGGAAAATGCCACAAACAAACAGATTTTGTACACCTAGAAAAATAGAAACAAGTTTTGTTCACCTGGCAATGGCAGGCGTAAAATTTTGTTTCAGGGCCAGTTTAAGTAAATTCACTGGACACAGACGTGCTTATATGTCAAATACTGCTCTCAAAGCTCCTCTCTACCACGGCCTCAATACATTTCCATAACACAAAATCAGACAGATGAAGAACTAGCCAGAAACTGATGCTCTACTCCACATAAACACCCAAACTTGCTCAGTTGGTCTAATTTATCACGAGTTGCAAAGAAAAATAACATTTTGTCATTTTCAATAATCAATTGTTTTGGGTGGTATTTTGAAGGCTATTTTCATTAAATGCTTCAATTTTGAAGAAGCAAAAACAAGTTTCCACTAGCAACTACAATAATTTCTCTCTCTCAAATCCCTGTTTCTCATGGGAAAAGACTCACACTGCTTCAGGTCAGAACTGATTTACACACATCTAGTGATAACTGTGGAAAGATTTCATAGAAAGAACTCCAAAAAAAAAAAAAGATAAAGAATAAGGTAAAATGCATCTCTATGGATGTTAAAATTATAACACAGGTTAAGAAATTTCAGATAAAAATGGAATTAAGGTAACAATTGTGATAGTAGTGCATTTACTGCAACTGTCAAGCCATCTTCCATAATGCCAAGTGCATTTCTCACCAACTCAAGTATTTTTCCCCTTACAAGTGGGTTCCCACTACTAATTTGCATCTTTCCTAATTTGCCTCCTAATATTTAGCCTCAATTTGAAATTTTTAACTAAAGTTCAGCCACATTGCTAAAATAACTTTTAAATAATGAGAAAACCCATTAGTGATCTGAATAAATACCATAGCAATTATGGCAAGGGTCACTCTACTTCAGAGATGTTGAAAATTAAGCTTTTTATAGATGCCAAAAATAAAGAGAGCTCTGTCCTCAGAGCATTAATTCAAGGCAAGCTGCACGTTGCAGTTGTCCTGTAGTGGAAGAGCTCTAAGCACTTCCTTGCCCAACCAGGGCCTCAGTCACATTGTCTGAGCTGTGAATAAAAACTGCCGATTTGCTTAAATTCTCTGAAGTTAATTAAACTTTCTGAGTATGAAGCATATAAAGTCTTGAAGGTAGATAGGAAAACAGAAACTTCAGTTTGGGATGTCAACAATTTAATGGCACGGAAGCTTGGAAGAAGGTTGAGTTGTCCTACTTCAAGAGCTATATGTGTGGAACAGGGTAATATTAAGATTCCACATTTCCAAGCACTTCAGAGGATGCCAAAAGTCACTTTGTCCTTCACCAGGAAGCAAGCATTTTGCTTTTTAGATTTGCTAATTTGTCCATCTCTAATTTTAGAACTGAAAATCCATTCCTGAAGACTGCTATCATGACTGCACGACCAGCATGACCCAATCTTTCCAGTACCTAGAGGGTGCCGAGAGGGCAAAAATAAAAATAAAAATAAAAATAAAGGCAAGTGGAAGATTTTGCTTCTCTTTCTTGAAGTCTTTGAGAGTGAATGATCAGAAGGAATGGCCTGATTAACCCAACCAAGGGTAGCTGAATATAAGAAACAGGGTGGGTACACACTGGCTTTGCCTATTTTGCACCGTCCAGGAGCCCTGCTAGATGCCTGTTACCATGAGAGGGTTTAGCACTTTTCTGGTTTACCACTGGGTGTTTGATTGAAACCACAGGCTCGCAGGACATTTGACTGAAATCACAGTTTCATTGTCACCATCTTCCATATCATGTCATCATGACCTCTCATCAACCTAACACAGCTCAAAAAGGATCCCGATGAAGAAACCTTCACCCAACCCTTCCCCACCTATTTTTGCTTAAGAAAAGCACCATGGCTTTACCTGGAGCCAGAGCTTGTCGTGCTGGGACCACTTGCCACCAGCGATGCATTGGAAGGTGGCGTTCTGCCCCACGTTGACCTCCACGTTCTGCAGCCGCAGGAAATGAGGCGCTTTCCCTAAAAGAAAACACCAAATGAGGCCAGAGAAGAGCAAGGTGGGATCAGCTACATGCTCAGAAAGTCACTGAGGTGATGGCAGGGCCACCCTTGACAAAGGGCATTAAGCTGCCCTTAATGATGGCACTGCTCTTGCAGAGGGCGACCTAAGGGATCACGCAGAGCTCCAGCACATCCCAGACTCACACATTTACTATCACATCACAGGCATCAGCAGCAGCTCTCAGCGCTTGCTATAAAAATCTAATTGAGTAATCTCTTTTCCTCATAAAACCATTTTGATAAAGGTCAAAAAATAATCAAATGTTTTGGAGTTCATCAAGTGTGAGAGATCTAAAACCATTTCACTTTTTTTTCCTTTTTTAATTTTGTCATTATCAAATAAATCCAAGGGTTTTAGATCTCAAACTACTACTGCTGAATATTAATATCACTGACATTAGCATATCACTGTATCAGTTTATTAATCACTAATATCAGTGTGCCACTGATTTTAAATTAAGTTCTAATCAAGTTTTAGATCGCTAATACTAAAATACAGACACTCCTGATATTAAATAATCATCTGTTCATGCAGGAAAGAGATTAGGGAACTGGTATTGAACTAAGCCATGGGCTCTTTAATCTCTGTAAGCAAACTTAGAGGAATATCAGAGTTTTATGGCGGCGAATCTGATTCTTTCAAATCAGTTCTGTGCTGGGCTTCAGAACAAAGTTTATGCCCCACTTAAATAGTCATAGTGGGGCGCAGAGGAGTCTTGTGAGACTCTAAAGGTCAGACTTTTTCAAATTCCTGCTCACCTTTCATATTAAAGGCCTGTGTGTATGTAGATGAGGCACCAATAGCATGCATAATTTCCAAGCACACGTCAACCTGAGCTTCTCCATGGGAATTGAATAGCTTCAAAAGGACATGGGCGTCTGTGTGTGCACAAGGCTTGATGTATAGCTCATTAGCTATATACTAAGCTAACTTTCATGGCTATCTAGAGGCAAGCACATTTTCCAGACAAACAATGAGGAATTCACAGCAAACGTTTGCATGTGGGTGCTGCAACCTGGTCACCAACAACTCTGGCAAACCATGACCACAGAAACAGAGCAATTCTCTGCCATCATGCTTCCTGGGGAGCAGCAATTTGTCAAAGTTTATAAGAAAACTATCTTTGAGTGTTAGAGACAGAATGTACTATGTGATTTTGCAGCATGATGGGAATAATTTGGGCGCACAGTCTAAGCTCCAAGCCTGAAGCTGGGCAGCAGTGGGGAGCATAAGCACAGCTCCCAGCTCCTGGGGCTGCTCCACACCCAGGGCCCGGGCAGAGGCTCCGCTGGGGTCATTTGTCTTCTCCATCTCTGAGTCACTAGGGGTATTTCAATGATGCATCACAATGTAAGTGATGCATCATCAAACAATAAGAAACAAATGAGAAAAAGGAAAAACTAAGTTCAGCCATCTGAAGGGTCAGCAGGAGCTTCGTGGCTTCTGGGATTTGAGCTATGATATCTGTAAAGAAATAAGAGGGGCAAAACCTGCCGAAGCCAAGGGAGCACTTTGCTGAAATGCAGCCCACGTGGCTCTCGCTGCCAAAGAGCAAAAGCAGCTGCAGGAATCAGCAACGAGCAGCACCTGAAAGACTGTCAGGAACTTAAAGGGGGGAATGCTGCATATTCAAACTCACTGCAAACTTAGTTCAAGTTTCTGTCACCAGACTTTCTCTGCTCATTTGAAGAATTTACTTGCAGGCAACACTGGAGGCCACGAGTGGCAAAATGATGCACAGTGAGTAGATATGCGTTGCATCACTGCAGTTGGGAGCCTTTTGAAACCTGAGCTCGACTAAAAAGTAAATAAAGTAACTCCACCAGGAGCATTAATGGGTTTTTGAAGGGCAATATGAAGTTTTTTGGTGGATTTGTCCATTAATAATGGCACAGCTGTGAAACTTCTGATCATTCTAGCAGGAAAAAAAGACAGCAAAAATATTCAAAAGTGACCTGACCAGGCAGAATGCCCCCTGCTCCTTCTAAGTACTAGTAGAAAGGACATGAAGGGCTTCAGTTGATCTTTACGAGCAATGCACTTGGCCTCTGCACAAAAGGCAAAAAGGGAGTTCAATTGATACTGAAACTCCCTGTGAATACTTGGAGAAATGGACTTAAACAGCAGTTTAAATACTTCAAAAAGCAGGAGTCTAACACTGCATCGTTTCTGCTTTTTAAACCACCTTTCTTGTCCAGGTCTTGCTTGGCCTTATTGGCCCCTCCACCAGTAACAGGATCAGCCAGCACCCATCAGGCTGCGGAGCCTAAGCACCAAGCGAGGGATCTGTCTGGATGCTGCCAGTTAGCAAGAGCAGCTGGTTAATACTGATTGTAAGCTTTTCTTAATGAAGTAAATGCACCCAAAGGCCCACAAAATGAGCACGTGATAAATGTAATTTAGTTAAAACAGCAGTTATCCATATTGTAGTTAGCAGAAACGTCCTCTTAAGCTTGAGTGGAAGGCTCCATGCCTAGCCCACTCAATGGCACCTATTCTTTGGAATTTTATTTTGCATGAAAACCACTGATCTCACCCTGCAGACGTGACCCATGGGATTCACTTGTGCTCAGCAGCTGCCACTGCCTCCCCAAAACCACAAACAGGTGAGACAGGCTGTAACACCCTGCAAGGGGCTTGTGCTGCCTTTCCAAATGACCCCAGGCTTGCTGTATTTACAGCATCAAATGATGAATAAAATCAGGGGACCATCCAAAATTGGATTTGAAGACCAAACATGTAATGGCTTTAGCGTTACAAGGCATGAGATCATTGGATATTATTCATAAGAATATTCATGGATTTGAAGAAGAAAATCAAAAAGCATGTCCAAACTCATTAAAGAACACAGAGGTTCTTAAAAGCTCTAGAAAAGACTGCACACTACATACACAACACACACCGTGGACACAAACCAAAGCAGCTCAGATCCAAAGGCTGAGATTTATGTGGGTTTTTTGAAAAAAAGCACAAAAGTCTTGATCAGATATCCCATGATTAGGATACGAAAAGTTACAGTACTAATAATTTAACAACATTATGAGCCCACAATAGTCTCTTTCCTGTGCAAGTGTATGATCCGAATAAGACATTTTAAATCTGCACGGAAGTACTTAGTGGGCTTAACTTTTGTTTAAAAAGATCAGAAGCTTTTGGGTTCTTTATCAAGAGTGTGATTCAGAAATAACAAAACCACCAGAGCAGTCTTGCCCTTTGCGAACTTGCTGTTAGACAGCTATGCAAGGCTGGTTCTCTTGGGAGAGACTAAGATGACAGTTTAGAGTTGGCTGAAGTGGGTAAATTCTACATCTAGATTGCAAAGCCTAATATATAGCATAGTAGCACATTAAATAAAGAAATGCTTACTGCACGGATGGGCAAGAACCCTGACTTCATCCACAGCGATGTACCCTGGATGTCCTTTCAAGGAGACAGATTCAAATATCACCTGGAAGATAAAGTAAGAAAAGGTTTTCTTAAAAAGGAATAGCTGCACCAGCCATTTGGCCAGGGACCACATCCCCCTCTCATTCCAGGGCTGAAACCATTCAAGGTATCTCCATTGCTAATGCTGAAGGGCTACAGCTGCAATCCAGCAGAGTAACAAAAATTACTGTTACATTTATTAGGATTAAAGTTATAGACAACTTTGATTTAAAGGAGGAAAAAATATTCCATGGGTACACACACACATGTATTCAATTTAAACACCCGTGCAAGAACAGTTCGTGGGCAGTCATTTGACATCTTATTTTTAATATGCTTCAAAAAGCTAGAGCAAGCTGTTCCTGAAATAAAATGATCTTACTGAGTCAAGAGCTCTGCATGGATTCATTTGGAAGGAACTGCTTTGCCATGCAAGCAATGGCCGTGCCAAGGAGCAAGTTATGAGCAATAGAAGACCCTGGATCCCAGCTATTGCACTGAAACAAGGTCCTCCCCAATATATTAATTATATCACATTAAATATTAGAATAAAGGAGTTTCTATGCCTTCCTCCAGACAAATCTAACACATTTTGAGAAAGAATTATCTTAAAAATCTCATATATAATATTTATGTTAGTGCTACAATAACTAGGCTTAACTTGTTTCAGGTATCTGGTCAATGAAAACCTTGCACTAATTTAGGGCTGAACATGAAAACATAATAGGCAAACAAAAACACAACTCTCTTCCATGGCTACGGAAATGTACCTGGAAACCTGTCCTAATTTGGAGTATATTGTTGCTAAAAATATGCAGACTACCTGAAAAGAATTGAGAAAAAAAAAAGACTTGTAAAGAAATTATTAAAACTAAAATAAATACTGTCAAATAAGCTAACTTTAATTCAGGAAAAGTAGTATGAAATATGGTGTACACAAAGTCTGTTAACTACTTAAAGTCAGCTTTTAGTTCTGCTAATTTCCAGTCTGAACTGAAGTTCATAGTCCCTGTTTCTCATTGCTGAGCCTCTTTTTAATGTCCTCCATCAGAATATTAAATATAGTATAACATCCAATGGTCCAAATGCTTATCACTGAGTACCCAGGCTGTTCGAGCTGTGTGTACTTCATAAACACAATTTTTGTTCATCACCGCACTTTTTATTTGAGCTTCCAGAACTTAGCTTCTGTTCAAGCTTCCAGAACTTGCTGAGATTTGTTACCCAAATCCTAAACAGCCTCCCAAGATGTCTAGAAAAACAGGTATAATACAAAAATAAACACAAAAAAAAAGATTTTTTTTTAAACATTTTCTTAGCATCTATACCAGAAGATGATGTACAAAAATAGCCTAAAAGGTGGAAGAGAGAAGCAAGTCTCTGGAAGATAAAATAATGATCAAAAATATTACTTAAGTGTCACGAGTGATAAAAGGTCCTTGACAGATTATCTAGAAACTGTATAGACTAACAGCACAGTATACGTCTATAATAGAGAAATTACAATTATTTAAGAGGAAGTGTCATTCATGACACGTTGTACCTGCTGGGAAGGTCACCTAAGGAACTAGTGCAGCTTCCTTCAAACAACGGCACTACACAATTCCTAGAAGTTAGTTCTGCACTTATGAGAAGCTCTAAGGCAGATGTTAAACCCCATCCTCAGTTTCCCCCATGCCACCTTCCTCAGAGACCTGGAACTGGGAACAAAAAAGTATCCAAAATCCTGGCATTAGCTACAAGCCCTTAATATGTTGCAATATACCCCAAACCACTGGAGTCACCGCGTCACATCATAAAAAAAGAAAAAATGCATTTACTCTTCACATTGGTGCAGAATCCACACTACATTGTTTTGGTGGAGGGTTTTATCTCCGTGCTGAGGTCTTCTCTATTTCCCAGGTCAAACTTGCCCATCGTTGGCCTA
>JAUBOD010000174.1:6411903-6421926 GCA_032353885.1 Nothura maculosa
GTGGGATGTTTTATAAAGTCATCCAATGTCAAACACTCATGGACTCGCTACATAAAAACAATACTTCTAAAAAAAAAGGCATAAAGAAATACACTGATGTGAGAAAGCTCATTCTTTTATCCTGGGTCTTTAGAAGACAATAGAGCACCCAGCACAGTTTAAGCAAACCCTTGGAGCATCCTCAAGATGAGGGAAAAGACAGCAAGGGGCTCAATATCTCAATAACCTCCTTCTCCCCACTCCTGGCATCCTTCTGTAAATGTTTTGTTACATGTTTTGTTTTTAAATGGGAAATAATCAAGCATGTATAATTCCAACATTATTTTTTTCCTGGAGCATCAGCTTGGAAACTCTCTCATAAGAGCCGAGATTCAGTCCTTCAACTTAGACCTTTTTGGTCTCACAAAATGACAGCAGAAGAGAAAAGATATGCTGTGCTTATAACCTGTACAAGCCACCACCATTTCCAATCCCTCATTCCCATCTTTTATGGCAACATGCATGTTTACAGAGCTGGAAGAGATGCATTTGGTTCATTAGGATATCTTCTACCACGGGAAGTACTTACTGTTCAGAAATTCATTTTTAACTCGATTTTCAGACTCGAAAATTCACACAGCATTAGAAACCTTACCATGTATTGCTACAGGGGTGGAAGAGAGAGAATAAAGAAGTAAAGCCTGTGCTAAGCAGCTTTAGGAGAGTATAAATCTTCTAAAGAGATAATGGGGTTTTCCTCTCCCAGGAAAAATCAAGTTTCGTGTGCTTTCTACTCCATCCAGAAGCACTAGTTAACATTAGAAACATGAATACAAACAGTCCAAAATGCTAAGTTTAACCAGAAAACAGATCCAGACCCAAATAACCTGCCATCCCCATGTTATCAATCTGCTGTTATAGCTGAATAACTTCAAAAGACACTTGACCGCTTCATTTATATTTTATATTCCCCAGTTGCACAGGAAAGAGGTGGCTGCAGTAAGAAACGAGATATGATGATTGAGACAGGGAGCACCACGTGTGCTCACCATGTATTAAAACCCAGACTTTACCAGGAAGAGAAAGGTGCTAAAGCCACCCAAATAGCAGAAAAATCTTTGATCAGGTTTTGTGCCTCAGTAGTCACTGCAGGATCTACACAGGGAGAAACTGAGGAACAGCTTCTCTGGTGTGTAATAAGGCGTTAAGTCCAGTTTAAGCACTCGTACTATATGAATTCTGTAACAAATGAATTCAGACCTAACAAATTCAGCTAAGTCACTCAACTATGAACTGCAAATCCACTAAAAATCAGGCTTTTCACTTTGGCCATTCACAATACACTTCTCCCAGGTTATCCCCACATTTGCGGACGCTGCCTCAAACACATTCCTGTCCATGACTCAAACTCTGCTGCAAGAACCGTTACTTTTGTTCCTTCTCTGCGCAAATCCTAGCACAAGGATGGTGCATCTACCACAGGATGTTTCCATTCCCTTTTCTTTTTCTGTTACTTTTAAATATAACATTATTAGGTTTAAAAGCAAGGCTTTTTCTGCTCTCAGAGGTGCTGGTTCTCTGAGATACTGCTGACAAATACCTGGCTTACAAGCAGATATGGATTAGATATCTCCCTACCATTTTTTTTTTTTTCCTTTTTTCAGACTTTGGAGAAAAAATAAAAAATGAGAAAAAAAAAAAGATGAGTGCAACTCAGAAAAGCTCTTCATTTCAACTGCCAGCCATAATGGCCTCAAAGTAGACTAGACATAAGGTATTTTGCATCCTGAGGCTTTCAAGTGACAGCAACCTATTAAGGAAGGCGGTTGTATTAAGGAAGTACTTTTTGGAAACCTTTTCCAAATTTGTATTTCAAAGAAATTGCTATCTTGACAAGTTTAATATTACACATCCATTTCCACTCAAACCGTGTGTGTCTTAGCGTCATAGTCTATCCACACATATATAAGTATATGCATGGGCATAACCACTCATACGGGAATCCTGCTGTATTAAAATGATGTTGTGGCTGCCTACGAGGCCAACTAGGTCCTTTCATGATGAGCCATATTAATAACATACTGAATTTAATGCTACAAAAGCAATAGATTAAATAGCATCTAGTATACTATTTATCTAGTTTTATCTAGTACAAAATACCTACTTTGTCTTCCTACTATTAGCAGGATTTTCTTTCAGCACTTCTCAAGGCACTTTGGTCCTAAATGCGGAATAGCGTCTGTCAAAGTTTATTAGTTATCCTCCTATTTCCAACGAATCACCTTGCTGCACAACAGGTATTATAGCGAGGCCTCTCTTCTATAGCACATAAGTATTTGAGCTGTATTTCCTCATTTTGTCAGGTTAAACCAAGTTTTAATTTTGTCTTTGCAAAAGCTCAAGAAACGTGTCTCATTTTTGAGCACCAGACCAGCTACTACATTCATTACCAGTTCTTCACCTCATAATCCATCAAGGATCGGTGAAATCACTTTGGAATATCCTAGCAGTACAACTAACACTAAATGTCATTTGTTTAAATTTATACATCCAATCCAAGTGTGACTCAGCCAGCTCCACTCGACAGAACGCATGTCCTTTATCTAATATCAAGGCTTCCAATTGCTTAGCTGTCACTATTTCACTAGCTCAGTATTAGCATTTTATTGCTCTATTAAAAAGTATATACCTATACAAATCCATAATCTCAGCTGATTTTTCTAGCTATAGAACCAAGTCGATCTATACAGCAAACTTTTTCAAAGAATAACAACATTTCATACTTAGCTTAAACATATTCCATTTAGGGGAAGAATTTTCTGACCAGTCTCTCCCCATGCAAAATGAACACAGGTCTTAGAAAACATAGGATGTTATTAAACTGCCATTCCTCATTTGCCTTTGTAACACACTTCTACCTAATTATGTCATTTTAATTCAATAGTTGGATGCGTTTCCAGCCCTGAAACAGACTCCTCCTGTATGCAGGATATGATGAAAAAAAGAACCCTCCTTTATTTAAAATGCAAGTTCACTGCGTGCATTTGCTATTATGCCTGTAAACTAAACATCAGACATGCCTTTCTTTGCTTAAATTTCTGCTTCTGGAGATACTGGATACTGTAAAGTCACTTAAATCACACATTTAACTTCTCACATCCATCAGGAAAAAAAATACATATATACATATATATATAAAATTGTTGAGGAGATAGCTGTTTACCACTTATGTATTAAAGAGGTCTGTCTTTTTCTTACTAAGGTTTGATACAAACTCCACAGTAATATGTGGCTGTCGAGAGTGCTGCTTGGGCTATTGGTTTTGAGGAGAACCTTTGTGTTTGAGATGTTTTCTCAGAAGGTTTCCAAGTCAGCAAACGTGAAGATGGCAACTTCAACAAGGGTGCGACGTTTGGCTTATTGATCCTCCAGTAGACATAGTACAGAATTAAATACTGCTTTGGATGGATTTAGAGGTACTAGAACATAATTTAATCTCTGAAAGAAGTAAAAATAAGTGTTTTCCAGGTCAACATTTTCAGGAGTATACCAATAGCTCAACTTGCTTCCTAAAGGAAGTCCGTGCAGAAACACCATCCATCCAACCAGTCGTGGTGGTCCCTGCTCTGCTTCCAAAAGGAAATCCCAAGCGTTCAAGTGCTTTCTTGAAAAAGGCTTTAATTTACCATGGCATACTGATTCTTTGTGAATACTACTTATTTTTTATTTAAATTGGTTCAGAAGAATGCAGACCTAAGACTCCAGGCCTGTGCAGCTCTCCAAAGACTCTGATGTCAGATAATTGTAGTGTGCCACAGCTCAACTGCATATTTGTTGAATAACAAAAATAGATGTAAAAATAACATTACTGAGTATGAGCAAATAAAACTTAATTGGCTAATACAATGGTAATAACTTGCAATGAGGGTTCTAATTGGCATATCCTCTAAAATTTAATAAAGGGGTAACTGAAGCTATTTCCAGCTGGTGGACATATAAATAACTTTTATTCATCTCAAGTATAATTGCTCCAAAATTGTGCATTTCTTCCATTGAGGCTCTCAAAATATGCTCTTACTCATTGTGGACACTTGCGCTTTCAAAGTGCACACAAGGTGCCATATCTAGAAATATGTATTTCTAGACTTAGAAAACTTAGAAACATGTATTTCTTTTCAGTTGAATCATGCTCTTCATTTAATGTGAAGAGAGTGAGCACACATGAAAGTGCCCTGCTATAGCTCTGCATCTTCCTCTTAAAATAAGTGGCCCATGTCACACAATTAGGAGAGCCCAAGCTGCTGCTCCACGTTAATACAGGTTAAAGTTAGATAAATGCAGTTTTCTCTAATGAGAGTTCAGATTTCATTTTGAGAAGTACTAACCAGTAGTTTGACAATTATAATAATAGTCCTCAATTGCTAGTTTGTTAAAAGATGATAAAGTTGAGCACAAAGCAAAAATATTTCTGCTATTCTCTTCTAGATCCATTGTTTTGGGAAGAGATTATCTGCAATTAACAGATTGTGAACTCTTCCATAATCTCTTACTCAGGTTCTTGATTTTCAGGAAGAAATTCTAAACTTCAAAAGGTTTCCAATACTTTATCATCATTATGCACTTCATTCAGAAGCAAACTGAGACTGTGCGTTCACCATGACATAGAACTAGATGAGTAGCAAAAGCAGAGGAAAAAAGTTCCTCATCCAACCCTCTCATCCAAGGCTTTTTTTCCTATCCCTGGTCTACTTGGAGACTAAAATTTGCAATACTGCATTTCAAATAAAAATATTACTTAAGAAGATGTACTAGATTTTATCTCTAAAACAATATCAAGGTTGAATTTTGCTGGGAAGGTTCTTACTTCTAGCACTCGAAAGGGACAACGTAAGAAACTAAATAAATGTATGCAATCATTTTATGGACCATAGCTTGATGAAGCAGTGATAAAACCCCCCTGATCTGACCATTATAACTTGATCTCTGTTTCACAAGACACTCAAGCCAGGTAGCCCCAGCTTTTTGTCTTGAGCACTTATGAGTTACAGCCTCTGACACAGGGACTTGTTGCAGCTGTGAGAGCCCATGAACAGCCCAGTTTTAAAAGTCTAAATTTGAAAAATGATTTGAAACTGTTTCCCATTGACAAGCTGTCCTTATTAACATGCCCTTATAGTAGTCTGTGCACCCACTGTAACACTTTTGATAAAATAGTGTAAAATAAAGTCCCCTCAAAGTTCTGCCAACAACCTTTATATTGCCTTTCCTAACACCGAAATAATCTGGGCTCACATGTGCAATTCAAATGCACAGAAAGCTCATTTGCTAGAAAGTCACTTCTGGGAATAAGCTCTTAACAGCAATTTCCAATATAAATGCCTTTGCTTAGAAGATTTTTCTTAAATTGAGAAGTTAAGAAAGAAGCTGGATAGCACCTTCTGCGTAGATTAGACCTCGTGTATGATGCTGTTTTACCCACACCCTCATAAAACCCTGCAAGATGCATCCTCATTTTATTTCTACACCTCTAAATGTATTTATTAGCACAGCTATGCACACTATTTAATGCTGCAGGAAACCTCAGCATTCAAATGCTGTTGCTAGTAGTGCCTGCCTAGGGCGCATAGACAAAGGTGCGAATCCTAAACTGTAGAGATTGTTTTAAAAAAGCTCCTAAACATTTCAGCCATGAAAAGGCATTAGAAATTTTATACTCCATTAAAGCCCTCTATAAAATTTCTAATAAGCTACTCAGTTAAAGCAGAGTATCAAGTTTCCAATAAACCCGGTGTTCTTTAATAATTTTACCTAGGTCATGGTAATTTCGAAATGTCTACGCAAGAAACGGATTCATTAAACACTTCAGAAGATTGTGAATGTTTTAGTTCAGAAATTCGATTCAAGTTCTGATCAACTGGATGAGCATTAAATGTACTTATCCCATTACAGTTGTATTTCAATTAGATCGATACTTCAGCTAACAACCACACACAGGCACTGCAGCCAAAAACACAAGCAAGACAAAGGAAGATCCACTTTTCTGTAGTATTGGCCCTATTCTCTTCATCTGAAGAAAGCTAAAATTTAGAACTTTCAGATACAAGCTTTAATATACGACAAGAAAGATACTCGTAGCATGAATAAAACAACTTAATCAGGCATCCATCGACTTAATATCCACTCACTCTATAAATCAGGGTATCAATCCTTGTCTTCTCTCCTCGGGTCTCCCCTCCCGTCCACTCACTTGCAGATATATGAGGAAGGTTGATGTTTCATACAACCAGCTTAAAAATATAGCAATGAATGAGACGTGGCAGACCAAAGGTCACTGAGGCAGGTAGAATCTAAAAACGATGCCAGAATCGGACAAGGATCCAGCACATATTTCCTGAAACTTCTTCCTAGCTTCAAACAATCTCTATTCTGATAGGCATGGTGGCATCTCCGTGCCTCTCATGCACTGACTGCTCTTTGCTCTGAAGCTGTCCAACCTTCTCCCAAATCCACATGCACTTACGGGCAAGATAGACTTCACATTGGACCGCCAAGCTCCAGCACTTTTTCCTTATACAGCTCTCCCTCACAGGGAAACAATTGTCCTACATATGGTTATATTGCAACAATTTCACATTATCTTAAGATTAGATAATGAATGAAAATCTGAAGAGGATATCCCACCTGGAATAAGGATGTAATTTAACTGCCTCTGAAAACACTCATCTGTGATAAAAAGCAATATAATTTCCCAGAAGTGTGCCTACAATTAAGGTGGACTCAGGAAAAGCAGTGTTTAGGTAGCAGTTACAATTTTATTAGCATAAAGAATAAAAAGAATCAAGGTGAGGGGACATGAATTTGAATGTTATCATTATACTAGAGTGTTGTGCTGGTCAGGATTTTATTGAAATCTTTCCCTTTTTCACTCTAAGTTTTCGTTTAAAATTAAAAAAAAAAGAAAAAATATATTACATAGAGAGGATATCCACCACTCATCTGCTCTCAAATGCAGAATAAGTGAAAATCCTGAATTGCTATACATATTAGACAGGATTTTTAGTTATATCACTAGCTCCTGAAACACGGTTACGCTGTGGTAATCCTGTTCCCCAAACTCACCAAAGCTCAATTCCATCTTTGCCATGAGATGTCTCCTGGACACAGAGCTAACGCTCCCAACACTTCCATGGGGTGAAAGTTACCAGGAACATCAGGCATGTTGTGGTTCTGCATTAGGCACAACTTTGAGGTCAGGAAAATGAAAATAGGAGCTATTGCCAAGTGAACCTCTCCTTCCTTGGAGCTGCAAGTAGCCACTGGAAACACTGTGCTGAAGATGACAGCGAGGCACAATGGACGATATAGAAATGTCACCGTTTGAGCTGCATGCCACAAATAAATGCAGCATTTATCAGAAAAGAATCCAGCTACGATATCTGATTAGCCCCACCTACACTGAACAAGGGTGAAAACAGCCAGGCCTGCTTGAGTGCACTATGATCGACAACACGAGATCCTTGTATAACACACCATTTTCTTAGGAGTATCATCAGGGACCACGATCGCCTGCTTGCCCTTGGGACCTTTCCTACTTGTTACTAACGTTATGAAACAGAAGGTTCTCCATCACTAACTAAACACATAACTTGATGATTAGTAGCAGGCTCGTGTGCTGTTTCTCACATTTGGAGTTGTTAGCGGAATCTGAGCTTTCCTTTTCTCCCTTTTCCAGATTCATAAGGAGCCAACCCCTAATCTTTGCTTTGCTAGATTAAACAAGCCTCACTCTGGGTGTCTCCATTGACAGAGTTCTCAATTTGCACCCCTAGTTTTCAGAGCCTTTCTTTGCATCTCTCATGGACTGATCTTTCTTGTGAAGGAGAACTGAGTTGTAAAGAACATTCCAGACAAGATGATTTTTGGTCTATATAAAAGCATTCTTATTTCACCATCGCTCTTTCCCTTCCGAAGAAGGGAGCAATTTCCCTTCTTCGTGAGCAAATCTGACAAGCTGATCTCAATCTCCCCTCATTAATGCTCCAACAGCTTTCTTGTCACTTTCAACTCGTTTCCCCTCATAACGCAAAAAACTAATTAGTCCCTAGACACATGACCTTGCACTCTATAATACTAAATCACATCCTCTTTCTCTTTTACTATATTTCAAAGTCTTAGTACTGGACTGATTATTCTAACCCCTGTCTCTGTGCCCTGGACTACCCGTATTAGTGTATTCTTAGTCTTTATGTTGGGGCATCAGTAAAAAAAAATTCAGTTGGATCTCAAAAATTATCCTTGAACCTCCCCTTCTATCTGATGCAGTGGAAAGGTGATGTTAAAAGCTAATAATGCACAGATTAGCCCTAGAGTCACCTACTTAACTGAAGTCTTATGTAGAAAGACCTTACAAAGCCCAAGTTCGATCTACGACACCACCTCTTCATGCACGGTCCATCCCTAACACTTGATCTCCAAACTTTCAATTAATTTTTAGCAGCATCTTGTCAAATAGCACGTCCATGTGCCGGTTTCTTCGTACAGTCTGTCTTTTAGGATCTACGTGAGCGTGTTGTAAAATACCTACACTTTAAATTGAAATCTCTACTCAGCCTTTACAATTAAGTAGACTCAGTAGCATAGGCAAGCACTTGTACTAGCTCGGTACCAATTTAATCTTTTATCCATTCAGTTCCACATAGTTTAGGATATTAAAAGGGCTATTGGATTTCATACCGTAAAGTTAGTGGAATATAATGCTGGAACTGCTTAAATTGGACAATCACTTAATAGAATCTGATTCCCAATACTTTCAAATTGATACAGTATTTAATAGATAAGAAAGTAATAATAAATGAGAAAGATATGATCAAGTGTATTGACTTTAAACCCTTCCTTTAACAAGTCTCCCTTTCACTTCCTCAAATTTGAGGTTAAACATCAATGATTTAGAAACTCTTCTTACAAGGAAAGTACTTATGAGTTAGTGCAAGCTCATTTTTTCCTCTCGCTGAGACTTGGGAGAATTTCACAGTATTGACATATGTTATAAAATTTTGCTGATTCTTACCCTTGCTTGAAAAAAGTAATAAAAAAGGCTATGTATGTTTTTGTGATCCATCTTCTGTGCAAGGTGGACAACAGGTCACCCCTTGTGCGGGCAGGATGAGGAAGGCTCTGGGCTTCACTGCGAAGCAGGCGAGTCCCAGATGCTTTTGCTGAAAACATGAGGTATAAACCTTGTTTTATAAGGCAATAACTTGGTACTCTAAGATCTTTAAAATACGCTTTAAGGGACCTGGAGAAAGCACAGCAAAAGAGCTGGACTCTTATTCAGGCTCATACTAAATCTCAAGAACTTGCCCTATCATTGCACCAAAACCCTGCACTGTACCCCTTCACTCCCCCAAAACTTTGCTTACAGACCTATGCACAGTTGAATTGGTTATACCTAAATTCTTGAGGCAGGAAGACTAATGAGAGCACTTGGCACTTCCCTGGGGAAACGTGCTATGAAAATTGAGCCTTCTGCAGAGATGTAGCCTTTTTTCTTCGTTATTATTAAAGCACTGCAACATTCTTCCTAATATTCAGCCACACTACTGCAAGTAAACCCTCAAATACTTATTTTTATTTCAGTAATCATATATCAATTAAAAGTAAAAGCACAATTTGTTATTTTTTCCCATATATTTCAGTTGACCCTGCATTCACACTTAAGAGGGAGAGCTGGCACTTGACATAGTAAATGCCTAACTGCTCTTAGGGCTCAAGCTGACATAAACACACAATTTATCATTGGCAATTAAAAAAAAAACCTCAAAAAGACAAGCATATAGGAAAATAGGTATGTCTGTCAGAGGAGCTTTTTGACATATTGCATCATTTTTCATTTAGCTTAGCCTATTTCCAGGCTACTACAAAGGTCACGTAATTCTACTTATCAGCATGTGATTTTCAAAAAGACTTTACCTGATTTTCATGAGCTTTGTGGCCTTCATGAACTCTTAAACTCTTATATATAACCATTATCAAATGCTTGCTATG
>JAUBOD010000174.1:6442366-6456310 GCA_032353885.1 Nothura maculosa
TCCCTTTTTACCTCAGCTGGCAGATGAAAGCAACCCTCTCAGGTCCCTAGAAACCCCATAGGAAGGGGCAAGTAAGGAGGACAGGGCAATAAAACTTTGCAGTTCTATTTTAATGCTGCAATTGAAGTCTGCAGCAAAAAGTTTTCAGGACAGACTGCCAACTTTAAACGTGACCAAGAGCATGAGGTGTTTTTTTCCCCGCACTCATTTACAACGCTGATGTAAAAATCAAAAAAAAAAAAAAAAAAAATCAAGAAGCCTTCTACGGCATTGAGTACATTACAATGATTTTCATCTCTGTATGCAAAGGGAAGCACCAGCAGGTTCTCATACATGGGATCTCACCCAGTCCTCGCTGTTGGGGCAAATAGAGCATTAAGTGTTATGATTAATATTTGTCAGTTGAGCTTTGGTCTCTTATCTTCATCTCTGAGCAGCTTTGCTTTGGAAATAATAGTTCTTGACAATACTCTCAAGAACAGAGGAATTTCAGACATGACTGTGCTTCAAACACAGCTGCAAACCAACTTAACCATCCCAGATTTTCCTACAGACACATCAACACAGGCAAGAAACACAAAGGGGGGGATAAAAGGCAACCCCAATTCTGGACTCCACAATCTACTTCTATAATACAGCAGGCAGCCTGATTCATAGAGCAAACACTTATCTCAGACACACTTGCGTGATATGAGCACATCCACACAGCGACTGCAAGTTTTTCCAGCCCCAACAGCTACTACCTCCAGCAAACGTGGGAGGAAAGGCTGTGATGCCTGCAAAAACGATATGAAATGCCTTAGTAATTTTGCAGCTGAAATTGTCACCTTCATGAGTTCAAGTTAATACTGAGTCTTTCAAACAGAATAACAGAAATTTAAAAGAAAAAGCACAGATAATCAGTTTTCTCCTTCTTTTGATTACAAGGTGGTCAAGCAACCTGCTACCCAACAAGATGCACGTATGTTTTTAACAGTAAATCTACTTTTTTGGTACACAACATTGAGCTCACAATGCATTTATTCTTAATCATATTTTGCATTTTTAAAATGCAAATCCTGTTCCAAACTTTGCAAGAAAGTTCAAAATTAGCTTTTCCTCCCTCTCTTTGAGAGCCAATACTCCAGGGAAGAGGTGGCTGCAATTTATTGTGGAAATGGCATCTTTGGTTGTATTTTTGCAGGCTCTCCAGGAGTAGCAAATACCTCATGCTAAGGAAGCTCATTTAAAACAATGATAACCTGAATGCTTTGAAGCAAAAGTAAGGGAAGAGAATAGAGGAGGAAAGGCATCTCCTCAGAAACCCCTCCAATCCCCTAATGTGACACAGCAGGAAAAATCTCCAATTCAGCATTGCCCCGAAGACATAGAAATAATTAAAATTCCCATTATAAATGGAAACCAGATCTTTTTTTAAAAACTATTTTATCCAAAAACTACAAAAAGGCAGTGTAGTTCATCAAAGCAATTCTAAATGGTTACATCACTATTCAAGTCTCTATTTCCAAGCTGGATCATTTAATTGATTTTCTGCTTTAGGCAAAATAGACTGAAAAAGTCAGTATTTCTATTGGGTGAGTAGGGGCAAAAGCAAAAAGACCTTATAAAGTTACTGAAGCCAGTAAGTATTCATTTAAATAAGGCCAGTAGCTACGGAGGAGTCTGCTGTATTCCTAAGCAAAGCAACACATTAAGGTGTTTCATAGAAAGCAGAGATTCAAAAATTTCCAAAAGGCAAGAAAAAGTGTATTGCACTTACTGCAAGCAAAACCTATCCAGCGAGTTCACACTGTTCACGTAACAGCCACAGAAAGCTAAACTGACAGCATCGTTCACAAACCACAGAAGTGACAAGTTAATCAGTTCATGTTACATTGGCCCTTCACTTTTAAAGATACACATATCCAGATGACAGAGGTAGAGAAAAAAAAATTCAAGTTCCTTAATAAAAATGGAAGACATGGGCTAAGGCATCAGAGCAAACATACAGCACATCACCAGGATACTGGGATTTGAAAAAGAAAAAACACAGAGAATCTATTGCACACCACAGGAGCAGCCCAACATACCATGTCTAAAACACAAGATACAAGATGTGACTGATCAACCTCTTATTACGAAGCATGTTTGTGAAGATCAAAGTTTATTCTTAGCTTCCTGAAAAGGAAACATTTAAAACCAGAGATGCTACTTAGGGAGATAACAGACTCCTGGGAGCAAGGACACACATAGAGAATACGGAGATCCAGATCACACAACAACACTGCCCGAGAGCCCCAAAGTGACCAATGGCCAGGATGAATTTAAAAATGAAATTTAAGGCTCTTCTGGTCTCAGATCTCCAAGTTAACAGCATTAACATCAACTAATTCCTTTACTTCTTACTAACTTTACAGTGGGAAGCAGAGCTGCCACCCAAGACCAAGACAGACCAAAGAAGAATTTTAGGATCCCAGTTTCATTATCTTTTAGCATCTCCATTGTTTTCCTGTTTCCCACAAAATATAACAAGACCTAGAAGAGGCTGGTTGTCAGAAGGACTAGAAGAGGCTGGTTGTCAGAAGGACTAGAAGAGTAACACAAATTTAGAAAATCCTGGCCTTGCAGAGTCAAGAGAACATGGCTGGAAAAATTCAAATCAAGTCTAGCGTGGCACTGGCTTGATGCTGAATTTGCTGGGAAAACGCAGGAAATTAAAAGCGAGAGGCTGTGTCAACACTTAGCATTATTTTTAGCACACAGTTTATGATTATGGATTCCAATAAATCAAACAACAGCAGAACAAAGAACACTTATGCAAACTCTGCTCCACTTATCTGTATCACCTCCAAAAACAGGAAACGTGATGGGAAGAGAACTAAGTGCATCAGATCAAACTCAAACGACAGGCAATATTTTAGGCTCTGGCAACATCGAGAGCTCTTGGTCCCTAGACCTTTGACTCAAAGAACATGATTGACAGAGATCCAGGCAGATAAGAGGCCTTTTCTCACAGCTGTGTAACACAGACATGGGGGAGAAATACAAGGAGCTGTCCAATGTCGTGTGCCAAGTCTTGAGGTGAGCTGTCAAGCGCTCTGCTCGCATGAGGATGGATTCTCTCTCCTTTGGAAGCAAAGGGAAAAAAAAAAAAAAACCAAAAAAAAAACCACTTGCTGCCTTCTAAGCTTCTGGTTACTTCATGCTAAATGAGTGCCTGGAAAAAAATAAAATAAAATTATGGTACTTAAAATGCTCAAGCTGTTATGTGCTCAACGCACAGAAAGTAAACCTAAATGACAACATTGCTTTGCTACCGCACTACAAATTCAGATGTCGTGACTTATTTTTAAGCAGTGACTCTGCACCTGTACCGCTCCTCAGAAGAGGATCTGGCCCCAGGGCATTGTCAGCAGTGATCATCCGCGTGCCCTATGCTGCAAACGGGGGGGAAGCTTTTCTCCAGCTCAAATGATACATCAGCATGAGACCCCCCTCTGCCTCCCTACTGCCCCTGGTCCTAAACTCACAGGATCTTTAACAAAATGCACGTCACCTTCAACAATCCATTCCTCGAGACACAGAGCACAGCCCCAAGCTACACCCTGATGTGACCTGGGCTTCCCGGTGTCCGTCCCAGAGTTGGGTGGTTATTTCCTTGGAAGTTCTGCCACGTTCTCAAGATCCCATCAGATGTTTCTGCAGGACCATGAACCTTAAGGCATTACTACTTTTGGAGTGAAACGTTATGGAGTGCCATGGAGCTTGCAATGCAGAGACTCTCCCCAAACCTGGTATTCACTGGATTTGTAAGTCTTTGCTGCCCCTCCTGCCTCAAGGACTGCAATAACTCTCCATTTAATGCCATTGCAGGGGCACAGACAGCAGAGCAGCGCTAGGCTGAAGCTGTGCACACATCACCCAGCCACACAGCCACTCTCCAAGCACTGCCCTTGGACAGTCCTCTGCCAAGGACAGGGACAACCTTCACTTTCTCCTACAGATGGATGCTCATCCATAGCATAATCCTGGCATTACTCATTTACATAACAGATTACTCATTTATTAAGGAATAAGAAAATTACCAAAGAGCTGAATAAAATGCCTTATGATTGATATCTAGAAAAGCAGCAAGTTTGAGTTAACTGCACTCTTGCCAAGGAGAGAGGAAGACCTTTCTGCTCTTTGACACCCAGCTACACCTGCACCAGACATCTCCAAACCTGAAGGTTTTTGTGAGTACATACTGGTCACAAACACCACATTTGTCTGCCTATACATATCAGTGTTTTAATCAGTATCCAAGCCAGCTTTATTAAACCACTGTCAGATTTGTCTACTGGTCCCCATTGAGCACGTGCACACTACGCAGCACTGCAAAGTGTAGAAATAATCCACTCCAGCAGCCTCACTGAAAATTTATGGAATGGTGACAGGCATCAAGTCCTCTGTGTAAAAAAAGAAAAAAAAAGTGCTGCCGATCGATAGCTGAATTCACCAATATCTGAATTCTGATTCATCTGAAAGTCTACAAAAGATCCATTCTTATTTAAAATGAAAGAAATGCTACACCCTCAAATAAGAAAAAAAAACATATTTGGAAAGAAAAGAATTAGCAAGATCCATTTCTCAGCCTAAAAACAGATGCCTCACTGATACAGTACGAAGTGATATAGCATGAAGTGGCACTTTTCAATCTTCTGACACTGAAGAACGTAGCTGTGGTGGACTAGCAGAGGAAAGGTGCCCATTCTCAGCCTGACCATACAAGAACCTTCATAGCCATGAACCTCCCCTCGCTGTGAAAATCAGCACTCTTGCCCTCCAGTTATTTCCATGTGGTTGACAGGATTTAGATGTAGAGATCACAGCTTTCTCCACTGCATTATTACACTGCAGTGTCTTCGCAGGAAGGAGAAAAGGAAAAGTTGAAGGGAGAGCTGGTAAGCGACAACTTCTGAAGCAGCACTAAAAATGGGATTTAGATTTGCTGTTCAGCTTTAATACTGCATTTTCTAAACGCTTGACTTCCCAGACTTAATGTGGTGTTAAAGCTGGTTTTGCATGAAATAAACACAATCATCTTGTGCTTATCCAGCGCATTATTTTAAAAAAAAGTTTTCCATCTTCACAGTTCACCAGGATAAAAGCAGTTTTGTGATGATCGAGGGCAGTAAAAATGTGGGAATTAACTAAGAAATCTGAAGTGTGGATTTATCCTAAAGAACATTCTGAAGGCAACTAGGAAGGGTTTATGGTTTGCAAGGGCAAAATTAGCAACTCGCAAAAAGACTTTGAAAGGGAAACAATTTGTTCCTAGATCATGATAAAGCTCCTCAGTTCAACATAGAGATCCTTACCCTTTGCATTTGGCTGCTCCTAGCCGAGGATCCCTCAGTCTCCTACCTGTTCCCTTCTGCATTCTTGGCTTTCTGCCTCCCCAAAAAATCATACTCTAGTATCCAAAGGCATCGTCTATGTGGCTCATTAAATACTCATCTAGTAGGCTAATTTAATTTTATATTAACACTTTGCTTAATACATCAGTTTTAAATGCAAAGCATTTATCAACTTTTTTTCTCCTATTATCAATATTTTTAAGATTGTGTTCTTCTATAGTACCATTCTCTCCACCCATAATTTGAATTTCAGTTTCCAAATAGATAGCCACAAACCAAGGGAAACAATCAAATCTAATAAACAACCCAAGTCATTCACTGATTAAAAGCATACCAAAAACCAAGAATCAGAATATATATTAATCTATAAACACCTTCTTAAATAAGTGCCCGTATCTGTAAGATAGTCCTAGTCCTAAAAATGAGGCAGTTGGCCCCGTTCATCCTCTCCTCTCTGTAGGAGGCTTTACAGCTTGCATCCAAGCACTGTCAGAGAAATCAAGAGTGTCTTTATAACCGCGATAAGGAAGACGGGCACCTGGAGTACCAACAGGTCCTAAATGATTTCATTAGGGAGCAGCTTTCAGCAGGAGCTGACAAAAGATCCTATCTTGATGGGCCAGGTGTTCTTCTCAGGTGGGATCACATCATTTTGAGAACTGCTTAAAGCTTGGAACCTTAAAAAAAATGCACAAAAAACAGGAAGAAAAGCAGCAGTATTTGCTCCCGCTTGTTCATATTTCGCATGCCAATCAAGCCTCTGCCACCTACGCAAACAATTCTCTCTCCTGCCTCCCGATGAGGAACAGAAGAACAATGTTGGTTTGACAATAGATGAAGGATGTTGCCTTGATTGACAGAGAAATAAAGCCAGACAAAACAAAACTACAAACAAAAACAGAAGTTACTTTAATATAACAGTTTCAAGCTACACACAGCATGGGCTGCACACAAAAACTCTTCCAAATCTTAATCAAAAAAATAATTTCCTTTCAGATAGCATGACAGGAGAGCAGGGGCAGACTACAATGTTTCTGGTGTGGGTAAAAGGCAGATCTATTGTGCAAACACAGAACACAAGGATTTCCACTCGCATCCGTGCCAACATAAAGATCCTCATCTCTCCTGACCACTGCTGAGTTACCCCGACCATTACAGTGTTCACATAAAAACCAGACTCTTACTCTATCATCCTATCAGGACAACAAGAAATCAATCTCAGGGTATACAGATAATCATACCGACTATTCCAATATAGACATAATACAAGTATTAAAGGGAAAGGATAATCTTAATCACTTTTTCCTCTAATCCTATCCCTTCTGAAGCCACTGGCAATCACAGAGAAATTTTAGCAATGCAGAACAAGCTAAAATAAATTCAAGTGTTCCCTCCCCTCCAGCTACTGTGTCAGCTGTCTTTCCTTGAAATGTCTTTTATACCTTAGGGATGCTGAGCCACAGGTAGGATAAGGACAAACCTTTATTTCTTTTATATAAAATTTAACACACTAAAAATCAACACACTGTTAGAGAGCTCCATATTGCAAACATCCTGCTCAGTTTGGCCTTTGCACCAGGCACCTGGCTTGTGCTCCCTTGCACCCTTCCCCATTTTTTCCGACATTGCTGCAAACCAAATTCCTCCAGGACTGGGATCATTCTCCCAGCACTGCTTTCCTGTAGCAGCTTCACCTCCAAAACACTTGGAGGCCTCGCATAACCCTAGGGAGAGAGACTACATATCACACAGTCCAAATCATCTAACTCAGCCTCCAAACACAACGTTCCTTAGAGAACAACAATCTGAGTATCACCAAACCTCTCTTTTATGAGAGGCAATCCAAAACAGCGCACACATACTCGAAGCAAACGAGTTTTGTTGAGAGTAACAAAAGATCTAGTGATTTTTATCAGACTGAACTTCCAGCACAAATCAATGCACGCTCCGGGTTTTAATTTTTCTGTCCTCCGAACAACAAGTGCTGGCAATGTTTGCCCTGATCTAGTTACTATTTCTGGCCAAGATACTCTCTCTGCTGTCCTAGAAAAAAATGAGTCAGAATGGCAACAGGGATAATGAGAGGAACACAGTAAATGCACATTACAACGGCACTCTGCAGCATCTACTGCTCACTTACCTGGATACCAAAATGCTAACTCATCAGAAAGAGAGTCTATCCATCACATACCACAGCGGTACAAAAAGAGGATGTCATTTATTTACAAACTCTCTCACTTGCAGGCTTGTAAAATCTTGGCAATCTGAGCGGTCCACAGATGTTAAATACTATTAGATCACTTGAGGGAAAGCTCATGAAACACTGCTCTGTCAAACTCACAGCTGCTCTTTATGGAATTCCAGCCTCTTTCACATTAGAAGGTACGTGTTTTTAACAGTAAGGGTGATTAACCACAATGACAAAATGCGAAGAGATGGGCTATATTCTCCCTATCTTGATGTTTAAAGAAGAGACATCTTTCTGGAAAAAAAAATATGCATAGGCCAAATCAGAGTTAAGCTTTGATATCTTTATGATTTGTTGCTTGGATCTGAGTGGAAGTCAGTAAGTGAAAATGAACAGCCTGAATGCAGAATAGGTGGTATGAGAGAGTCCCTTTTTTCCTTATGAATCTATCAGTTTTAGTGGCTGTTCTAGCAAACCATTTCTCAACCTTTGGAGCTTTCTGTACCTTGGCAGAACAAGAAGAATCTGCTGAGCTCAAGTCCTTGTACGAGTCTGCCCTTAATCATACAAAAAAAAATCTCCTGGTTTAAAAATAGCAGGCTGGATGAAGGTAATAAATTCACTGCTGAAAATAATAGAGAAGCCAAACATCCTGGAAAAGACTGTTTCAATAAAAATCAAGGTACCTACCCTCATTTAGGATACTAACTCAATACAGCAAGGTATTTACTGAAGGCTCTTGGTTAGAGGAAGAGCTTTAAAATTCAGGACAGAAGCTCAGTTAGAAATAATAGGCAGGCACTAAGGCAAAAGAGCAAGAGAGACTAATAATTCATTGGAAGATGAGTATGAGGAGTGAGGAGAATTACAGAAATAGATATTAGAAAGACAAACCCCAAGGAGTTAGTCATCCAAAGTCTAAAAAACAGTTCTATTGAATACACTGGTCAGAACAACCACCTCAATATTGAGCACAACAATAACCACTGCAGGAATTAATTTGACAACAAGTTGATATTTTTCAGATGTGAACAAGCTGGGGTTTCTCTCTAGAGCAAAACTAAACAAAAAACACCCAACACCTATTACTTTTCCTACTACTATGGTGGGGTTTCATCCATCAAATCAAAGTAGCAGCAAGAATGTAAATGGATGGGGTATGAGCAGCTTTATCCTTGAGTGAAGTGTGACATCTGCCAAAAAGGACACTAGCTCAAAGCTTCCTGAAGGAGCAACATAAACATAATAAATAATAACAGGAATAAATACAAATATGGTGTTGGTGAAGGTTTCTTTCTGGGGCTAGTCTGTGGCTGCAATGCAAATAAGTGTACTTGGGAAAGAGAGTTTGTAGAGGTTCAACAGTAACAAAACAATAAACTAGGGAAGATCCATGTCCAAGAAAGCCTTTCACTCTCACCACAGATGCCGAGTCTGTTGTTTTGTATTTCAGAGCAGATTGGTACATGGGTACTGGTGACCAAATCTCACTAGCTCAAAGAGCATCCAATTTCAAGACCAAGAAAGGAGTGGGGAACGGCAAAATAGATGAGGGTTTTTTTCTCCCCCTAGAACAAACAATCAATAAAAGTCGATCAGCTTATGTTGATCTAGCCTTAGAAACATTAGGGCTTACAGTTCCAAAATAACATGTCCCATAAAACACTTTACAAGGTTTCCTTCAGATGGTGATGTGTTTCAGCAGGCCAGACAAGGAGATCCACTACTGAGAGAAGGGAAACAAGACACCTTTTATTGAGCTTGGACATTTTGGGAGACAAATTTTAAGGCAGGAGCTTGAGTTTAAGTCTACCGAGCTACAGGATATAAAAAAGAGCCTTATTTCAGATCACACACCACCACATGATAAATCCTTGAGCTCGAACCATCCCTTGATTCAAATAATCACAGCTGCTCTGGCTTAAATACAAAGGCAAGGAGGATTCAATAAACTGGTTAATGGGTAGAGACTTTATAGAGAGGTTCAAGCCTGAATTCTAATACTTATTCAACTAGAAGGTGGAATGAGGTGGAAGGAAGTTAACCATGTCAGTCACACAGCTCCCGACTTCAGGCTCCCCTCCAGCCATGAAGGTTTGACATTTCCAACCAAACCAGCTCTTCTCCAGGTCCCTTGAGACTTACTCATAAGTATAGTTAGAAAATGCTTAGAAGAACATGTCTGGGAATAGGGACTTCTTTCACAGGAATGTAAATTTTTTTTAATGCAAAAATTAGTTATCATAAATCACAAAGTATAAAAAGCACAGAGAATGATTGCATGCTGATTTCAAGAAACGCTTTGAATCTTTTTTTCTTTTAATTAGAATAAAAATATTTTGCTTTAGAAGCATCTTTTAATGTTGATTCTTTCCAAAAAGTGTTGTAATTACCTTCCCACATAATCAGGAAAATCTCGGTAGCACGCAGTTAAAATACTCTGTTGCTTAGCAGTTTTCATCTCTTTTATAAAGAGAAAGGGTATGAAGGGGCTTATTGTTGTCTCAAAGGCAAACAGCGCTTTACTTCAGCTTTCCTTCAGAATGAAAACAGAAACAATAATCTCATCTTTATCAGGGCTAAGCTTTACTGTTTACACATTATGCAATTTAATGTTTTTTCAGATTCTCACAGTATCATTAGACTTTTTTTCCCCCTTAATATTCCTGCTTTTCTTTCACCACAGTAAATGAACATGTCATTATCCACGAGCACAATTCCCAGGCCCATAGAGGCTGCGCGGAGCTCTGCAGACGAACACAAACACAGCAGAACCGTCGGGCTCACGGTTATTTGCATGCTCAACGCCTATGGCTGCAAATAACGTGCTGAAGCTATGCAGAAAACAGAAAAAAAATGATTTGTAAAACAGAAAAATGATTTGCAGAGGTAGAAATTCAAATAATTAATCCCTTTGTACCAGGATTTTACACTAATATGTGTTTCTTTTACCTTGAAATACCATATTCAAGCTGATATATCCCATACACACTACACAAAGAAATCGTGCTAGAAGGGCTTAGGAAAAATAACTAGAATTAGTGTCAATTATTTAATGATTAATCTCTACTCAGCAGAGATATCAACAGTTCTTACAGAAGCAAAACTGAGGGGACAATGTGCACAGCCTGAAGAGCCTGCAAGGCAGCACTTGGTGCATCCAAACAAACTGTGGAACATCTCCCAGGTCTTCCTGTTCTTCTAATCCTTAAGACTAAGCCTCAAAAAACTTGAAAACCTTTTTATAGGAATTTTTGCTTTACCTTGGAGTTGAAGATTCTCTAAGTTGTGACTTACAGACATTCTTCAGTTGAATTCCAAATCTTTCACATGCTGTTACTCTTTAAAGCTGTCATAATTGCTGTGATCTGGAATCAGTAAAGCTTTCACCAAGTAGACATTTGACAAGATCAAATATTTCAGATTTTTCCTCACTGACCTTTAAGGGCTGCTGTGTTAGAGCACACGCAAATAATAAAATAAAATCAAAAAAAATTCTAAATGAGTCATTCTCAAGAAGCCAGAACTTCTAATGCAAAAGCCAAAGCCAACTATGTTGTTCCCAAGTCCTGATAGTGGAACTAAAGTAAAAAATTTGTGAATTTTACCCTGTTTATCTTAATATGCAATCCTGAGAATCCACTACATCCATTAAATCTGCACAGCACCAGCACATGTAAGCCAGGCTCTGCAGAGATGCCGTGGACCAGCCTGGGGTGCAAGAACAGTACAGCTCTATTTCCTGTGAGAAACTTGCCAATATGGAATAAAAAAGTAGGAAAGTAAATCCTCACAAATAAATTTATCGGCGAGGAAAGCTGATAAGACTGTTTTCAAAGTACATTTCCTGACCCTGCAATCCTCATTCATATGGATATTACACAAGCTTACACCACTCTCCAGAGTACCATTCATTATAAACTGACTCTATAAAACTGTTGAGCAGACGGAAGGAAGAAAAACTTCTGTATTTATCTTTTATGGAGAAAGATGCCCCAAACCACATACAGCACCATTACACACGCAAAGCTCTTGCAGGGGCATATGGGCATATACAGAGAGGAATTCTTTGCATTCTCTTTTAAACTATGAACAATTAACTTGGAGGCCACCTTCCACGTCCTCACCTCTTTTGAGGCATGACAGATTATTGGCTAAATGACTCTTCAGGTGAAGCATTCTCTAATGCAAAAAAATGATACAGAAACTACCACCACTCTGTACAATCACTTTTCATGGTTTATTAAAGTGAAGAAAAAAATAAAAAGGAACGAAGACTCTATCCTGGTACTGATGCAACAGAAATATTACATGTTTATTTGAAAAATGGAAAACCCATGATTTCAACAGATATTATTTACTGAAGTTCAAGGGCAAATTAATCTCTAAGTTTGGAACATAGAGCAAGTTCTAGCTGCAGTAAGGGAAAAGAAACACCCCAAGGAATTGCATGAATTTTGCTCCCACATTTCTGGTGTGCTTGTGTGATACACACCGCACAATAGTCATTCTGAAATATATATTGAACTACTGGAGTTCCTTCCTTCCAGGTCCAAATGCAAAGGGATATGTTGCTCGCTGCCAGAGAATTACCTTGGTGCCTACTTTTCTGGAAAGCTGAGAACTGCTTTTTGAAAACACAGCATCAGATAAATACAGGTACTTCTTACTATGCAAGCATAATATTTTATCTGATTTACAGGTTCTGCCACATCTCTCTGCTTCATAAGCCAAAGCTGTATGAGTGATAAATTACAGGGATGCATGAAATTACAGAGTACAGGGGACACGTTGTCAAAGATGCCAAAAGGCAGGTGCAACGTGTGTGTGCGCATTCAAAGCATGAATGAAAAGAAACGGAGCCATCTCTTTGCATGAAAACTTTCGAAATGTAAAGGTGCTCATTTGACTTCGGGTTTATTGTTGAAAAGGAGAAAAGGGAATACTCCCTCTCAGCACACAGCTGCACACAACTTCAGGGCACAGACAAGCAGCAGTAGCTTTATAAGAGAATGTGGCTCAAATTTGTGCTCTTCCCACGGTGACATTGTATACGTGCAAGCGCTGTGCTGTCCATCCAAGTCATCCATGGGCACTGGTGTGGACCCTGCTCAGGCATCACTCCACCCATCTCTTTCTCTTGCCACATTCCACACTTGGAACGTTACCTGCCACCAAGGTCCAACTTAAACCTCAGCTAAAAAGCAGAGTATATTCACTCACTCTGAGCTTTATATTGGTGCAGACACAGGCTCTGGTCAGGAGCTTATTTTCCTCAATAGTTTGCCAAGCAGCTCACATGAGCACTAGTCACATATCTAGTGATAAATGCTGGTAGATATATGACAAAAAACAGCAGCTGGGCTCAGCAAGCCAAGAAAGTTTCAGATGCCATTAACACATCAGGTGGAGGCCTCTAAGAGCTTCTTTAGAAGATACAGGCTGCAGGTTGCTGTGAAAGCCACAAGGCACTTTAGGCAACTCAAGTCAATAGGATGGGGGAAGCAGGTGGCCAACAGCCCCACAAGGCAGGAAACACAAAGAACCCCATAAGGTGAGTTAAAAAAGCAAGTTCATGCCTCAAAGATCACACCTCCTCATTACCCCATGTCCTCTGATGATGCCTTCCATCATCCTGCTCACCAATCCTCTTGAAGATACAATTTCAAGGGAAATTTTTTTCCCTTCTCCAAGTGGAAACTGGAGGTTTCCTCATTCAGTTGTATTGTCACATCCAGAAACATAACAAATAGCCAGTAGACAACAAGATTCAAATCTATGCCTCAGCTACAAACTGTTATCTGCCACCCAGTGCCTTGGAACCCATTGCTGTCCCTGAAGACTGACTGTCCTTCCAATCAAAAGCCAAGTATCAAGTTGCTAAAGGCAATGAGCTTGGCAAAAGGGAAGGTTTGGCTTATGGAACTGGAACGAAGCTAAAAGCCAGACATTAAAACAACCCTGAAATAATGTACATGAATCTGACTTGGAAAGCACCTGAGATACACCTAAACAAACAAAAAATAAGTAAAAAGCGACAGTTTTACCTTTAGGATGCAACTTGGGAAAGAAAGAAAAAGTGCATTTGACTCTTCTGGCCTTTCAAAAGGATGCAGCAAACCCTACAAACTCAACAGCAGTTGCCCCACAGCAACTTGTGGCATCAACCTGGGTTCTAGAACATCATCTCTCATTGTGGCTTCATCAGCAGAGCAGATCTGCAGGACCTGACCCAAGTTACACGTGGGGCCAGCACGGCAGAGCCCACCGGGGGCTGGGTGTTCTCTCAGAATGAGCAACAGGCTCCTGTTCCCAGAGTTATTAATCCATCCCTTTTCATAAACACTAAAGCTCAGAATTCAACAGAGAAACAAAGCT
>JAUBOD010000175.1:38455-52452 GCA_032353885.1 Nothura maculosa
AGTGTCCTTGGTCCATCATTAACAATGCCCTTGATGTGCTGTGTCATCAGGAGCAAGGTTTGTGGTAGCAATCCCAGGCATCACTTTGATGCCTAGGATGTTGCCTGAAATCCCATAGATTTGGTTTAGTGTTCTGGTGAGTAGGAGGGAATGAGGGCTGGTTCTGTTGTCCTGTGGATGTTTGTTTTTTGTTGTGTGTGTGTTTTGTTCTTACTGCTTCCTTGGAAGGTAGGTAAGATGGCTAGAGTGGCATCCCAGGAAGATGTCCTTTCTTTTCTTTGATGGGATGTGGGATGGGATCTGTGCACCGGAGCTGCTCAACAGCCAGTTGCACAGACACTCTGTCATCTACTTTCTTCCACATTTTTGTACCACAACCCATTACACAGTGTTGTTTCTTTTCTCTTTAAGCAGTACATAATGGTAAGTACTTGATTCTAAGAATTTTGAATGTAGAAGAGAGTAATTATCAGCTGAATGTAGAAGGAGAATTATTCCTCCTGTCTTAAGGAATAGAGGATGTTGAGGGAGGTACAGGAGTGTGTCCATCCTCCAAGGACAACCTTCCCTTCCCAAGTAAGAAAATATTATTGGAAATATATTGGGGGAGCTTTAGAGCTTCAGGAGCGGTGAAGCCCAGATCCCTGCAGTCTGCCTGGCATGTTTATGTCCTCAGAGTCTGGGCCTGAACTTTGCTCTGAGCCTTTGCTCCTGCACATGGCTCAGGTGCTTCTTGCTGCCCTCCTGGACTGACTCTGTACTTGATCTGGGCTTGACTGAACTCAGTAGAATTTTCAGCTGACTTATGGCCTTTACACTCTCTTGATATCTAGCCTAACTTCATCTCCTCTTGTAGTTTTGGAGTGAACATGTCTGGAAAACTTTCCTGCTTTTTTATTTTACTTTTTATTTTTTTAAGAGATTGCCTGTGCTCTGCAAAAGCATGGAGACATTTGCCCTTATTTAGCTCCCTGCTGTTGGGTCGGGAGTGTAGATTAATAGGATAGGAAATGTGTTTCTACTCTGCAGTCAGTAAAGGAAATTCACTGGAACTAAATTAATCATGATGCAGACACAAAGAAGAGAATAGATTAGCAGGGAATTAACTCATTAATTAGACTCCTACCAAAGTTCAGAAAGAGGGTTGCCTTCAAGATAACAACTGAGTGCAAAGATCGACAAGGGTTGTTCTCAGGGGCACCCTTTTTTATTTCTGTTCTCCATTAGGTTTTGCTTTAGCCCAATATTTGCCTGACTACAACGGTGTATTAAAAAAAAAAAAGAAAGAAAAAGCTGCTGGAAGGAATTCAGCAGCTGGCAAAGTGTAAGGGCTAAGTTCCCAACAATGGGGAACTATTATCCACACGTTCACATCGCTAAGCTCTGGTTCCTTGGGTTAACAGAAGTGAAGGGGCCCTCTCTATTGTGCTAATACTTGGCTGTATTTAGAGCTCCAGCCCAGGTTCCACCAGCAGCTTCTGGGTGGGACTTTGTTCCAACATTACAGTGAGTGGAATCTACGTGCAGATGTGAGTAAGTGTTGTTGTGCTGTCCTCCGTGCTGCACTTCTGGGATCCCCAAGCCCTGCTGTTCCCCTTTGCATGGAAGGGACAGGATGGGCAGGTCTGTGTGTGCTTCCCATGAGCTGGGCTTTAGCTGCAGGGTCTCTGTTGTTCCATTTGCCCCTTCCCTACGGGATCCCCCGTAGGCTGGCTGCAGGTAAGGGCCCATGTGCTGTAGGATCCACCCCACAGCGTTCCCATTAAAGCAAGGTTGACGCTGCCCGTCATCTTCATTGCATTTTTCCACAAGCCTCCCCACTCTGCAGCAGAAATTGCTCTCTTCCATGTGGCCAAGTTCAGGTTCTCAGGTGATGGGAAGGTGGAACAGAAAAGGAAAGAAGAGCCTTGCAGTTCCCTGGCATTGCTTGTGCTGCAAAACCCACACTAGCTCCCTACGTGCTGTTACAGCCTGTGGAGGGAGGCCGGCTGCTGCCCACGTGCAAAAGGTCCCTGTTAACAAGTTGTGAGTTAGGGACAGTGCCCTGCTGGGACTCAAGGCACCTGGCATGTGAGTGTGCGGAGTGTGTCTTGTGATGCTTTCCTAATGAACCAGCAGAGAGAAGCACTAGTTCAAACGCGAGCAAATGCACATGAGAAGGGCCTCCTGCTTTCCATCTTACCCATCCCTTGGCTTTTCTTGCTTCTGATACCTCTCAGCATGAATGCAATCAAACCCTGTCAGGAATATTCTGAGCTGCACGTTTGCCACTTAGGACTTACTGGGTACTGAAGTTTTCACATTGTTTATTTAGAGTTAAGTGCTTTGCTGAGTCTCTTATCACTTTCTGTAAATAACAACTGTTCTCCAGATTCTTTGCTGATTGCTAAGCCTGGTGATCTGTGTTTTGGGTTGCCGAGCCTTGTTAATTCCTAATATACCCTGGTCTGTGGATAGAAAAGCTAATGCACTGAGAATGTCACAAGGCAAAAGCCAAAGGGTGTAGTTGTCTTGGGCACACAAAGTACCTCGGTTGTGACTTGAATAAACTCCCTAGCTGCAACAGGGCTGTTCCTGCTGTGCATGAGGACGTTGGAGTCATCTGCTTTTTAATCTGACAGGTTAAAGATTTTATAGATGCAGAGCTAACTCTCTCAATGCAGATCATCAGGACAGACAAGGCACCTTGTTGCTAGCTGCCTATAGCTAAAGTAAAAATTGTTCAATCTAACATTGGACTTTAGTAGGAGTGATGGGATTGGGACCTCTCCACCAACAAAACACCATCAATAGGGATTCCTCAGCTCTAGCCATCCGAACGTCAAGAATCTAGTCATTGACTAGGTTTCAGCAAAAGGCTTCTCTGCACTCAGTGTGAGCACACACACCTCATAGTTTCCACTTTGCTTATATAGCAAGGTAACTAACCATGCAAAGCATTCTCCACTGAGGAAAAACAAGCAAAGAAGCCCTCCCAGCTTTTTAGAAGGGAAGGTGTAGTTAGTTTATGGCTGTGATTTGTTGTTGTTTCTATCTGATCTCCCTATCAGAGCATCCAGATCAAAACTAGGTTTCCTCAGACACTGTTTAATGATGCTTTCTAAGAGCTATTGCTGAAGTGCACACGGGAAAGTCCATGATCTGTAAAGTCCAGTCCAAAGCTTTTTCTGCAGTAATTTGGTTCTTTATAACCCGTATCAAATGGCTAAAAAAATCAGCTTGTTCTATGAGCCTGTGACAGAAGACTTTACAGCGCTTTGAATCAAGGCAGTTAGGAATGCAGAGTATCTGTTCAGTGAGTGCCCGCATTTCTTCTTTATGCTTTTAATAAAGCAAAATGCTTTGCCAGTTCCTTTGTTTCCTTCCCTCCGTCACAACAAAGGAACATTGCAAGAGGCTCCAGAGAAACAAAGCCTGGAATAGAAAAGGGATTTAGAGAGAAGAGATTAGATGAAATTGGTAAGAAAAAGAATTCCCAGTGCCATGTTCCCAGCTCAGCCTTCTGAAGGGAAGCCCTCTGCTTCTGATCCATGAGGAGTCGCCTGGCAGCTTGGTCCGGAGCGGCCTCTCTCCTTCATCTGTGCTGCTGTGAACTGATACCCTGCGCCGGCAGGGCTGCCAGGGCCGCTTGCTGCTGCTGCATTGTACACAGCCTTCATTAATCTGTTTGAGTCTAACAGCTCGTCAATGAAAGCTCATTTTAATTCCCTTCCTTTTGATCTTCTCTGAACTTTTAGTGAGGAGGAGTGAGCTTGCAAGAACAGAGTGACCCGTAATACTCTCTAGTTTAGCTGCAGCATGAGCAAATTTGCAAATTTGCATGAGCTTTGTTCCTGTGCTGCACAGTTCAACAAGTTTATGTTGCCATAGGCTTGTGTTTTCTCATCTTCCTGGGTTTTGACCTCCCGTGGATCTGCTTTTAAATAGAGGTTCCCAGTCTTGGGATCCTTGTGCAATCTTATTAACACATCTCATTTGTAATATGCAGACATTCCTGCTGTGGTTGTGTGTAATGAAGATGAACCTGCACTGCTCTTGCACACTTGGTGTGAAACTCCCTGCTCCTTTGCCTCTGCACTGCTAGTTAATACAGTTCAAACTGACATATATTTGCCCAGGTGAATGAAGAAATTCATCTAAACACTTTCCACAATTATTCCTCCTATATTTCCATTGCAGGGGTCATATTTTTAGCTTCAGGTGTATTTCCATGTGCCAAGATCAGAGTAGAGGAGGACTGGGGTATCCACAGACCATCTGTTTCTGCCTAGTGCGAGTCAGCTGGGTCATTCCTAGTATGTTGGTCTTAACTCTACTAATGGAATTACTAGACTTTTCCCAAATAATCTATTTCAGCTCTTCACTGCCATTGTATTTAGGGTATATTTTCTTTGTGTTTAACTTGAATCTTCCTCATTTCAGATGGTCCTTGCTGATTCTTTTTGCTCTTATCTAGCTTTGGTTGGAGAACAGGTAACTTGCTGTTCAGTTCCATTCTCTAGACACTTTTCAGTGGGGCTAAGTCCTCCTGGAATCACAGGAGGAATTTCCAGCCCAAAGCTGGAAAGGAAACTCTATCTTGGAGCTCACTAATGTTGAGTCAAGAGACAGCAGATTTATTTATATGTCATGCCAAGTTGCACCTTTTTTTAAATAATATCTCCCCTGTGTTTTATTTGTGTGTTTGTAATAAAAAAGAAATGACTGACATTCAGCCTGCAGTCCTGTGTAATTCAGACCTTTATTTTTCCCCTTAGCAGAAATGCTACTCTGTTATTGCTCCCTGTCTCTGTTTTGTACATTGATTATTCCTGTCTAATTGCAGTATTGACTCTGTTGATTTGTATCTGTTTTCTCTAGGCTACTTCTCTAGTTCAAAAAAAAATATTTTGAATTTTAATGCTATCTTCCTCCTACCTTGGTGTCATCTGCAAAATGAATTAGCATACTTTCTATTCCATCTAAGTCTTTAATGAAAATATTGAATTGTACCAAACTCATGACCAAGACCCGCAGAAGCTCATTGAGCACATCCATCCATTTTGACAGTGAATCACTGAGAACTGCTTTCTGAGCACAGTTCCCAAATAGTTTCTATATTCACTATGTCGTAGTTCATCTAGACCATGCTCCTTATTTGCTCTGAGAATTTGAAATAGTCCGGAAACTTTGCTATATAATATTTTATCCACAGGGTAATCCCTAGGCACCTTCTCACAGAAGCAAATTAGAGTGGCTCATCATAATTTGTTCCTGGCAAAGCTATGTGGACTGATATCCACTTGTTTTCTCCTAGGTGCTTCCAAATTTTGTATTTTTGTGGCCTTTTTTAAAGAGCTGGAGTTGGACTGCCAGGTCTATCACTTGCTGTCTTTTCCTTTTTTTTTTCTTTTTTCTTTCTTTTCTGTCATCAAAAGATAAGTACATTGTATCAGTTGTCTAGTACATCAGGAATCCTTCTGAAGTTCTAAAAAAAAATGGAAAAAAAATCATTAACATCCTTGGGATTGACTGAGTCAGTTCCTTAGAACTGCAGAGTGCCTGCAGCAGAGTAAGTTCATTAGGCAAGATCTAAGCTATTCTACTTCTCCAAACTCTTCAGTTTCTAGCTCTTTTTTATTCATTTGTTAGCTCTTCATATTATTAATTTTTCACAATTGATTTAATGAAAACTGCAAAATCATTCTTTTCAGTCTTACTGTCAACAGGTTTTTCTTCTCTGAGACAGTGGACTAACCCTCCCCTTGTACTGTCTGTTGATACTTAAGGAATAGGATCTTTTTTGTTTTGGTATTTTTTGGAAGTTGCATCTCACTTTATGCCTTCAGTTTGCAGCTTTATTCCTACCTATTCTGCCTACATTTTTGCCCTTGTTCATATCCAATGTATTCTAATCGATTTTCAAATTTATATGTGTTTGTGCTATGTAGTTGAAATCAGTGAAGGACTCTGTGACAAGCTGGTTCCTTAGCGCTGGTTCCTCATCTGCTCTGTTTGTAGGAGCATAATTTGTGTTTCTTTCATATCCTGATAATTCTTCTCCTTACCACTTTCTAGACCTTTCTTATTGGTACCCTGACTTTATTCTAGTCAGCCTCCTTGGCTTGTTGCCCTTCTTCCTTTCCTTCCTCATGACTCCTAAGATTCATGAACCTCATAGTTTTGGCCTTATCCTCATTCACAGGGCTTTTTACCTTTGCCTTTCTTTGTCATTTACTTTCTACAGATCAGAATCAAATTTAATCAGAATCAAAGCCTCTGAAAAACCTACATTTTTGGCATCAGACCAATTCAAGGACTTATTTCCTTCCAGCACAAAGTTCTGTCTGGTGGATGGTTTCTGTACGTGTCGACTCGAGCCTTTCTCTTTTTCTAGGCTTGAGTGAAGCTCTTCCATGACCTAGTGATTTTTTTTTTTGTACTCTAAGCTGACAGTACTCACAAGTAAAATGTGAATTTATGCTAGAGAAATGCATGTCTTGTGATGGCTTGACAAGTTCTTTAAAAGTGAGAAAATAAGCTCAGTAACAGGGTTCATCGCCTCTGAAGGAAACAAAGATGCTGATGATAGTCAGCTTTGCCTAGAAATCATACTTCTAGTCTCGCAGTTGCAAAGATAAACCACATTATTCTGTCAAAGTACAGCTCAGCTGCAACCTGAAAATTGCATCAAATGCAGTTATACAGTGAGAAGCAAAACCTTTGCCCATTTCACCTAAAGATGCTGGCTTTATCTCTCATCCTGAAAGTTCTCTTTTCCAGAGTCTCTTCCTCCTTTGAAGGTATTGACAATAACTTCTTCTGAGTAGACTGAGGTAGGGTCCAGTGCACTGATGCTCCTTTAGTTTGGCTGACAACCCAGGACTCACCTACTGCATCTCATTGTACCAACTGGAGGTTTGGTGGCTGTAGAACTATCAAGACTTGCTTTCACATATCTTGCTGGGTATTTTCTGTTATCTTGCTGGAATTTCCCTAGATTCTTCAAGTTCAGAAGCCCCAGTACTGGTCAGTGCCAGGAAATAACTACATCTTTTCCTTCCAAGAGAGGTGTAGGTTATCCATTCTCTTGTTCATCAGTAGCCCTTCCCTGCCTCTTGCTGGAGTGAGAGTGCTCAGCAATCTGTGAAGCTTCTGAAAATGATATCATATTAATTCCATGATGTAAGCACTTAGTCAAATTTTTAGGAGCTGAGGCTCTCAACAGCTTGTTTCCTTGGTACTTAACCCACCCATGCACAACATCCATGGTGTTCCCCATCCATAGTTTTGATACCGCATGCTGGCTGAGTGGCAGCCAGATCCAGAGCGGTGCTTTGCAGCCTCTGCTGAGCACCTCTCATTCTCCAACATTTCCCATGCAAAAAGATTGCCTTGGTTTAGCTGCGGGTGTAAACTTGAACCTATGACTCTGCAGTGTTAGGAAACTAGCTTTATATGGAGCTTGGCTCGGTTGGCACCCGCTGACCTCCCTTGCTGAAGTGCCTTTATCTGAGGTCGGCCAGCTCCTTTCCGATGCAATCCCCAAAGCTCTTGGATGCTTTGCTTACACTTGACCTTGCTGCAGTCTGTATTTAATTCTGACCATGTGGGTGATATTCATTCAGGTGGGGTCTGTGAGTCGGAGCCTGGCTTTTTCAGGTGTATTTTGTGCTAGTTCATTGAAACTGCTTCTCACCTGAATCCACAGCAAGTGAAATAATAGGAGTTCCCACCATTTCTAAAAGCTGTAAATTAATTCCCTTCTGCAGAAGCGAAAACTCTCCTGTGGATTTAGACTTAGACTGAGGTGAAGGTGAAGGGTTGCTTGAGAGCCTACTGAATAAAACAGTGTTTCTGTAGACTTAGGGAGCTTTGGATCAGAC
Organism: Nothura maculosa; assembly: GCA_032353885.1. Taxonomy (NCBI): domain Eukaryota; kingdom Metazoa; phylum Chordata; class Aves; order Tinamiformes; family Tinamidae; genus Nothura; species Nothura maculosa. The sequence goes on from JAUBOD010000175.1 coordinate 46,321, forward strand.
TCTTAAGATTCACACTGGATGAAACAATGCAGTTCTGAGCGAGGAAATTTCAGTCTTTTTTTAATCACATTTGTATCTAATCATGTTTTCTGTCTTTTTTTTGGAGCAAAACACACTATGATTTCCTGTCTGCAATCTGAAGAATATAATTATTTCTGCGATACAGGCTTTTAACTGAATGTTAAGAAGGAAGAGAAGATAACAAGAACGACAAGCAAGTAATTTTCTTGGGATCTCATTCTTTAGACCATCAGAGAGGTAGCAGACGTGTTTGTAAGTTCTTTGTTTTAAAGCAAAGAATGACTTCAGGAAAGACAGAATAGCAAAGAAAAAAGAAAAGCTAAAATAAAAGATTTTTCTTTCCCATTGATTTCTATTTTCTCTCCTATATTACTTCTCCTTTTCTCACAATAAATGTTCTAAGATTTAGCTATTTTGCTGTTGGATAAGCCTGGATATGAAGCTTAGATTTGCTCTTCTAGATTGCAAGGTCCATCAGATACCCTGGGAAGAGAATTTGTTCCGTTTCACTTGACTGCTGAATCAGGGCCTCCCCTTCACTTATATTCCAAGCTAATTTCAAGGCTGAGCTTTTATGTAAATTGTGCAGAGCTGCTCTGGGATAGGAGACAACTGCAGCTGGGAATTGAGGCAGGACCAGAAAGAGGGAGGAAAAAAAAAAAGGGGGTGAAAGCAGAGCTGAAGACTGAATATGTTAGTGGAGTTATTTGGTGGCCATGGATTGGTTTTACAGTGTGAGCTCTATTTTCACCCTAGCACACACTGGTGGTGTTCAGGCATCATTCTGTCCCTGAGAGCACAGACAGGGCTTCTGATTCAGTCTCATCCTGGGCTTTTGTAAGGGTGAGGGAACAGGGAACAGATGCAATGGTGCTGTGAGGCAGGGGATTGATTCCTGCTTTGTCTTTTTTGACTGATGTTTTTGAAAGATCTATACTGGAATTTAAACAAACTCATGCAAATATTTTGGGGAAACCCTAGAGAATGTGGCTTGGATGTTTCTGGAACATTTGACTCTGCTTCCTCTACTCCTGTCAACAGCTTCTTATTTCTAAAGGTGTTTTCTTCTTCAATGGCTTTAGCTGGATTTTTATTATTATTATTATTATGATTTCCCTGACTACTACATCCATATCATATGAAGCCAAGGCTTTCTAGTCTATGTTTAGTAATACATAACATTGGGGAGATTAGCTTTAAAATGGGAGCAGAAAGTGTTATCTGGTTCACTTAGAAAAGCCTGAGACAAAGCCAGAGCAATGCAGCCCTCTCCAGAGTCCTGGTTATTACACTGACTTCTGCTGGAATTCTACCCCTATCATTAAAATGTAGCTATAGTTCAGAAAAGGTGACAAACCTGTGTTAACAGAAGCAAGGGGCTGGAGCCAAAGTCCTGTTCTTCCAGGAATATGCTCTGCTTCCTGCACCATGTTGCTCAGTCCTGCCTTAGCAAGGTGAAATGGAGCTACTAGTTTTCAAGGACATAATGAAATTGGATGAATCCTCTGCTTAGCTCCCTTTAAGGAGGATCTTCCCATCCTTCTACCAATGTATTTGCTCCTGAGGGCTGGAGACTGAGAGTAGGAAGATAACGTGATGCTCATCCACAGTTTGAACCCAGCTTAATTCATTGTCCAAGAACCTTATTTTATGGAGGCAGTCAGGATTTATTATTTCAGTATCAGAGGTAACAAATGGGACAAAATACGTAAGTTGCCCTTTATAGAATCAGAATTTGCTCCTGTTTGTATTCTAGTCTCTATGGATATGTCTAAACTTCAAGACTCTGGTAGCGTCCCAGCTCCGTGCTGTCATCTACTGACCCTTCCACTTTCCATTAGCCTGTGAGTGGACTGGAAAAAAAACCACTTTCCTCCTTGGAACAGCAGCGGATTGGGAAGGGCATTGGACTCCAGGACACAGGCCTGTCCTCCAGTCTCTCTATAGCATGTCCAGATAAAGAGCTAATGGAGAGTCTAAGGTACCTGAAACCTTTTCTATTTTTGCTTTTGGGGTAACTTTTGTTTTCTTCTGCGTGAATGCATAAGTATGAAAAGTTGCCCTTTCAGCTGCTAGTGTTTCATCTTTCTTCACGTGGCCTTCACAAAACAGGAATTTTGGCTGACGATTTATACAAGATTTAAGTAAATGAGCAACAAAGAAGATAAATAGCTTTTTTTATTCCTCCTTCCCCCTTTTTCCCCCTTTTTCTCTGTTTAAAGGTGTTGACTTGAAATGCTGCTTGTTTGGCCCTTTCTATATTAGAAATCAATAGAGCCGCTTATAGGCAAAGTTCAGATGCTCTCTCTTATAACAGCATAATTCCTCATTGGAGCCTGGAAACACTGTGAATTCCTATCCTAGGTCTTGTGCCCAAGGAAGGCATCCTGTGTTGGAAAAAAAGATGATGCGCTTTGACTTTTAGCACAGTTTCACTGGAGAGTGGGGATGATGGGAAGAGCCTTGACGGAGAAGTTGGATTAGGCAAAGTGCAAGTGTCAGTGTAATTTATCAGGTGGTTCTGGAATCTATTAGCTGCCTTTCACTCTCAGTTATGTAAAATAAAGAGATAGAGAGAATTGATTAAACTATGACCTCCTATATCTACAAGCTGTCACTTTAGTTGTTGTGAAGGGGGATAGTGCCTCGTCCTTCAATGCACAGACCTCTCAGCTGCAGATTTGAGCCTTGTATGAGCGTAGTGCACATTGCATGATGCCTTTCCCCTCTGCTTGACTCCATGTGTACGATGGAAGCTCCGCTCTGTGCATGTTGCCATCCTAGGGGTGACTTTCTACCAACCCTACAGGTCTGGTGGATTGCTGTGTAATGGCTCAACCATCTTTGCCTTTGCCCCCACAGTCTCCTAGCTCTTCCACTAAGCCTAAGATCTCCAGCTGCTCCTGAGCACACGGAGGTTTGATTTCTTCAAATAGCTGGACATCACATTGCATAGGAAGGAGATGTGGGTTGGAGTCTTCTGACTTTCTAGACCTGTGCTAGCCTAAGGTCTATGGTCTGAAAGGAAACTAGAGCCAGAAGTTATACAAGGAATTATGGTTGACTTTATGACAAAAGTATTGACAATAACAAATAATTTAGTGCCATAGTTAATGAGAAAGGTGTACAGGTTTCTGATATGGTCTGTATTTCCAGCTAGTTAGTTAGAATAAATCTAAAAAAGAAGAGCCCTTTTCCACAAAAGTTTGGTGTATCTACCTCCTATTTACTGTTTGGGGAGATGGATAACTGTAAAGGTGAAACAAACCTCTAAGAAGGTAGGTGTGAATTAGTGAAGTTGCACAGACTCTTTAGTCAGTATAGGTAACTACACGACCCAAGGCAGTAACTGAGCAGCAGGCAGCCCGTTGCAGAGCAGGCCTTGCAATATCAGTGAATTGCTCTGCAAAAAGGATTTATGAGAGACCCTATAAATCTTTATAGCACAAGAGTCCACCAGTCATTTGAGAACCATTCTAGTGTTTCGGATGCCCAATTCTATTCCAAGTGAATACAAGCCCCTAATTTATCTAGGTGTTACATTTCCATGCCAAGTTACCTGACTCATGTATAGGTAAGAGTTTTCTGTGGATTATTACCATGGATTTGCTCAGACCCCTGGGTTATCAAGAGATAGTAGAAAGAGCTGGGAAAAGATGACTACCCACGGTCTGGCAGAAGGCTGGTGTTGAATCTCTGGTAATCTGATCCCACAGGAGAAGAGCATTGTGGCTGGGATTCTGGAACATTCCTGCTTCAGCTTTGTTGTGGCAAGGAGTGAGAAGTTGTGAGGACAGGATCCTTCCCAAGGTTGTGCTCTTGGCTCCTCTGCTGGGTTTTTAAGCGTGTTCGTTTGTCTCTGTATGGCCTCAAAGATTGGAGGTTCTGCGACTGGACTAGGGTTGTATGTGGTTGAGTTTTGTACTGGTTTGCACTTGAGAAATGGAGCCAAGAAGAGGAGAGAGGAGTAAGTCTAATGAGATATAAATAAAAGCCCAGCAGGATGAAGGATGGGTGCTGTGGGCCCCCAATACATAGAAAAACAATGCAAAGCTGCTTGTTTCTGTGGCAGGTGTCTGGTAGGTAAGCAGCAGAAACCATAAAGACATCCTGGCCACACAAGCTGCTGCTTTACATGTTTTACCCCATGAGAGAGCTGCAAGAGGAAGCAGCCACGTCAACAGAAACCAGCAGTAATTTTCTTCATGTATTTCAGAGTAGCCAAAGTAAGTGCCAGTATCTAGTCATGTGAATATGGGTTCCAACAGAAATTAATAAATCTGTGAATTCAGACGAGTCCTAGTTACAAAAGCACAATATACATTTTGGAAGCTCACAGAAGCTCCGTGTTCCTATGGGTATCTAGTCACTACCTAATAACTGTGAGACTCCTTATGTTGATTATAGTGCTCTGCCTGCTTTAGTTGGCTGGGTCTATTAGTCACCGAATGAGATTTTGTATAAGTAATAGTGAAGCACTTTCAGGTAGTATTGTTCAGCGAATAATGAAGAGCAGCCTGAAAATCAACTTACCTATCCATTTATTTTGTGGATAAATGCTGGAGAAAGTCATAATAGCAATAATTGAGATTTATTTAGCTCCTTTCATATGGAAGAATCCCAGAGGGCTTTTCTCGCAGCATACAAAGAGATTGCTCATTCCCTGCTGAAATGCAGCACTTCTGGGGTGGAACTTAGCAACTGTTTTACTCCAGCAAGAACTACAGTACATTTGTTAACAGGTAAAGAGCGAAACAGCGATAGTATTTTATGCAGACAGAGTGTAATTTTCTTAAATGGAATTGGGCCAGAATCTTGGTTTTTAAAAGTTTTGTGCTTGCAAAAAAGATTCATCAACACCTTGATTTTATAGCTCATTCAAGACAGCTAAAGCCTAGGCACTGGATCAGTATAGACTAACACAGAAGAACTTTAGATGTTCTCTTTGCAACGTTTAGGCTTTGCCTGGAGTTCTGTCTGTCATCCAGGTCCAGCTTACCTGATTCGTAAGAGGTGAGGGCATCATCCCCTCAAGAAGCTGCAAGTACCGGTTTGCCAGTGATCATCAAAGCTGGTTTTCCTTTGTGTGTGTGCACTTGCCAAAAACTGAAATACATGCGGGGTGCTCCAATGATCTCTTTATGAGTTTGGAAAGAGATATCACACTTTATTGTTTAGCGTGAGCGAAACTGAGCTGATTAGGATGCAGCTGCTATTCCACAAGGACTATAAGAGGTAAGGATGTGCAAAGAGAGGGAACAGAGGAGTGTGTTTCCCTAGGGAACTTTGGTTTTGTGTCAAAGCTTTCTGTGTCTGTACATCATCTCCCCTAACTGTTTTCATTGTCTTCTCAGGTTGCTTAACTCTCATTGTAAAATAATAGTAAGAAAAATATGATTATATGTGTATGCCTGTGTCTGGTAATTACCAGAGATAAGTCCCGATCTCTCCGAGTACTAGGAAAACTCGAGGTGTGGATAGCAGCTGGGCAGTGGAAACAGGCAGAAAATTTTCCTCTCCGAGTGACCTTCCAAATTAATGAGCAGTTCAAGGTCACAGCCACAGACGAGGTAAATCAGAGGACAGTTTGTGAAAAACTAAGCAGTAAATTGTGGTAGAGCACTGAAGCATCAGTCTATCTGTCTCATCCTTAGTAGTAGTTCGAACTGTACATAACATATGCTCTCTTACATTTTTTCTTGCATCTTTTTGGTTTGGTTTTGTTGTCTTTTAAAACGGGAGCAATAAATCCAGGACCCTGCAGCAAATCTTTGAAGATTTCTTGTGTTTTCTCCTATGTCTATCAGTAGTTCAAAGTCATCTATAGGATAAAAAATCACAATAGTTTAATTTTGTTATAATTTGACGAAATTCTGGAAATTTTGACTTTTGACCAGCTCTCTTAAAACTTTATACAATTACAAAAGAATAAAAATAAGGCTTTTGTTACTGTATTTTCTCCACAAATTTTTACAAGTGCAAACTGTTCCCCTGTCATTTGGCCCTGTCACTTGTAAATAACCAGCATTGTGCTTTGTACCATTTTGTGTCAAAACTGTTTCACCTGTCTTGTACTGACTGTAAATCCACGAGTTGAGTTTTCTGGGCACT
>JAUBOD010000175.1:107486-122686 GCA_032353885.1 Nothura maculosa
AATTAAAGAGTAAAAAATAAAAAAGAATCAAGTCAGCAAACTGAAGGAAGGGCAAAATCTAATTAGTTTTATCTGCTGTTTGTTATGAGGCTGTCAGGCTGCTCTGTCCCCTGGTTTTACAGCACTCTGGAAAATAACCGTTATAATAATAATAATAAACAATCATGCACTGGGTTGTTTTTGAAGGAAGCAGGGAGAGGAGAGAGCAGCTCCTCTCCTCTGCTTCTTGCTCCCCTCTGCCTCGGAGCGTGCAGGCAGGTGCTGGCGATTTCTGCTGTCTTATCTGTCCTTGAACAAGATGATTGCCCCCATCTGTTACTTAGAGGCACAAAGTGTGAGTGGGTGACTGCTTGGCAGCTGGCTCAGGACTCAGACTGTGTTTCCTGCTCTGCCCACATTCTCTGCATGTGCTTGGACAAGTCAGGTAGTCTCAACTCCCGGCCTCGGTCACTGCGTAACAGGGCTTGGATTCCTCACCATAGAGTGCACGTGGCGGTTGTTGTGTGTTCAGGCCAGATGGGAAGGGAAAGAAATGGGTGTAAAGTAATTTAAGTGTTTGTAAGACCGTACTGATCTCAGCTATTGCCAGCTGAGAGTTACTGCTTGTGAAGGAGTGTGGCTCTTGCCATCACTACTCACCATTTCAATGGGATGCAGTAATGGTGATGCTTTTTTAGACTGTTTCTCTTTTAACAATGATGGATAATTTAAAAAGTCTCTGCTAGCTAGTTGTTAATCAGCCTGGCCTGTCCCGTGGCCTTCTCTTCACACCAGTGAGTGCAGTGGAAGTTTCCAGGCTGATTGCAGAGATAGCAGGATAAGCTGGTGTGTGACAGCTGTCCTATGGTTAGCTAGGCAGGGGACCCAGCTGGGCTGAGAGGCAAAAGCCTCCGCAGACACCATGCAGAAGCTGGGAGAACTAAAGACTCAGACCAAGCAATCAGAGCAGGAAAGGGTGAAAGGGAAGGTGAAATTAAAGAGGGAACAAGAACTAAATCAGAAGAAAGGAAGGAGGGTTCACAATGTTGGGAAATAGATAAAGAGAAGAGAGAGGAACAGGAATAGGGGGCATTTGGAGGAGACAGGCAGAGCAATAGGAGAATTGTTCCTATTTGTATTTGCTTTTCCATCCCCTGATAGTGTGTCAGTATTAACACTACCAAGAAACAACTCTCTCTGCTATAGAATAAATCTGCCACTGTATTCGCCACTCCATAAACCGCAGCCAAGTCTGTATCCTCAGCACTGCATTGTGTGTTCAGTGCTGTATTTTGAGAGTGCTTTTCATGATGTTTAAGCCTCTGCCATTGCTAGCCTTTGGTTTCCTCTCTGTGGACTCACTTTCTTAGGTTTTGGAGGATCCATGGCATGTTATTGTTGGTGCAGCATTTTGTGGCTATTTTCTGTGCTTTTTCTTTGCTTTGCTTCTTTTATTATGCTTTGAAGAAGTGAAAGGGAGAGAAATGAAGGAGATGAACAGGAGGGAGTGATAGATGAAGGAGGAGGCAGAAAGAAGTGTCCTGCTCTGTGGAGGCCTGTAACAAGATGGTAAGGCAGTTATTGGCATCATGAGTTTTGTTAGCCACTGATGGAGCTCTCTGTAGCCACACAGAGACCAGCAAGGAAGACAAATCTACCACTTAAAAAACAACCATGCATCGGATACCCTGGAAATAATTCCAGTCCCAGAAAACAGTTTCCTCGGTTACCTTTGGCTAACTGAGCTCTGGGCACCAAGGGTGAGTCCTGCTGAATCCTGATCAGCTGGTGCAATTGCAGTCACAACCCTCTTTCCTGCCTCCTTCTAAATGTGCTTCTAAATGCCTGGCTGAAGTCAGTGTGAATGGTTTTTGGTGTGTGCCCTGGCAGTTTGAGTGCACATCTGAAATAGTTCCCTGGCCTTGACAAGAGAAAAAGTCCTCAAAAAGCTATTTAGTTTTTGTATGTTTGCTTCTCCATCTATAAAATGGGGCTATTAATACTGTTTACTGGTGAAAGGGATCACAATGAGGCTTAAATTACCAGAATTTGACACATCATGAAATCTTCTTAGAAGGCAGGTAGGAAAGGAATTGCATCCTGATAGTAGTTCTGAGCTTGTTCAAATTCCATCATTACCCCAAGATACTTTCTCTATACATCTGTTATTGCTGAAACAGGAAAATACTGTCCATCTCTGTGATAATTTCTGCCTCCTTCCTGGGACAGTTGTGTTTCCTTTGGTTTATGCAGAAGGTGGCAGGGATAGGGTGGGTGAGTCTTCGAGGTGAGCACATAGTGCAGAGAGAAGGGCTTGCATCCTTTGATGACAGGATGGCCTTCCAAGAATGAAGCAATGTATTCGTGAGAGAGCTGGGAGAATGGGACATTTAATAATGGTGAAAAAGAGAGACTTGGGAGAATAATGAATCTGCCTGGTAAACAATTGGAAGATCTCTGCACAAGTACCGGAAGTGTAAGGGCTAAACAGGAAAAATGTAAAACCATAATACATAATACCAAGCTATAAATTAATCAGCTTCTCAGACACATGGAAAAAGAGAATGTCGAAACAGTAGAATTAAGATTAATTGACTGTGAAGCATTAGGGAATTGATAGGTTGGGTCAAGGAAAGAAGAATTAGGCCAACAAGCCCTGACAGATAGAGACTGGAGCAGAGCTACAAGATATCCTGAGGCAAGGACAAGAACGGAGGAAATGTAATATAACTAAAAGTGTATGAGGAACTCATTATGCTTTAAAAAGAATGGCTTAAAAAGTTGAAGCAGAAGGCCATGATGAGGAACAGAGCAGAATGAGACAAAGCAGGTCTAGATGGAATCAGAAAAGGCTTGGCCCCCAATGAGTTGTTTGTGGCTGGATACATGCAATGCAAGAAAAAGAAATCCTATAGTTATGTTAAAAGGAATTAAAGCATGCATTTCATACCACAAAAGTAAAACACATAAGAGGTCATGCAGAGGATTGGAATAGTTGTTGCCTTTTAAAATTCACTTAGCACCAAAACAGTTGCTACTAGTTACATAGCAACAGCAGGGATGGGACAGGGCCAGAACAAAGGGGTGCAAATTAAAGAATATTTACACTGAGTATAAGGGAACTCATTGTTGAACCCAAGGGAATTCCCAGCCAATGCAGTCTTTGAACAATTAGGAATGGACTTCATGAGTTTATTTTGTTTTGGGAGCATTCTACAGTCTAGAGAAGGGCAAACAGAGTATTTGTGAAGAGCAGGGGCAGGAGAATCCAGAAAACTCCAGATCAGCCACCTAAGGCAAATGCCTGGAGAGAACCTTAGCAAATTATGAAACAATCAATTCATTAGCGGCTACAGAATAAGAGAGTAGCAAAAAACAGTTGACATGGATTTGTAAAAGTGATTTAATTTCCCTTCTTTATTGACTCTCTAGTTTACAGGAGCTAAGAAAATATAGCATATGTGAAACCACTGTTAAGATAGGTGTACACTGGTTGGAAACTAAATCATAAAGGCTGGGCTTTGTCTCCAGTAAATTAAGCCTTCTGAAATTTAAGTATCTAGTCCAAATTATATACAGCAAGTCATTGTAGAGAGGATCTATATCCCTTGCTAAGGAGAAGTGTCTAAGGTTCATGGAAAGGGTTCTTTGTGGAGATGCTTCTTCCATTAACTGTTGTGAAGAGCTAGAAAAGCAGCTTGGGCTGGACAGCTAGCTTTAATCTCACCCCCAAATGGTATCCAAGTCACATTTGTAGGGCATTATTTTGCTTAAACACCTGGAATTGTACCAGAGAGAATACACTGATTTCTTGCATTTATTTTACTCCTTCATACACCAGTATGTCAACACACTTCAACATGTGCTCATCTCATCTGTAGCCTCTCACATGCAGGATTCTGCTTCCCCTGGATCCACTACCCCTCCGAAGCTGAACACAGTCAATGTTGGCGATTTGGGTCCAAAAGGGCCCAAAAGGAGCCCAAGATCACAGCAGAGACATCCCTGGTGGCTGCTGTGCAGATGCCCGAGCCCAGGGTGTGGAGCGCGCGCTGCAGCCTCTGCGCCAGATGGCCGGCCTGCTCTCGGGTGTGAGGGCTGCTTTGTACCCTTTAGCTTTACTGATGCGGAGAGAACATTTCGAACTGTGTAAGCCTTATAACCTTGTATCATTGGCACACGGACAGCAGCGGCACACTGCTGAACATAATAACAGGAGGGAAATAGCCCTAGAATTAAATAAGAATTTAAATCGTAGAGTTCACAGCTCAGAGCAAGAGGCTTTAGCTATGTTGTTTACAGGAATTGGTTGAGTCATATTTGAGAGAATGATGGATAACGCTTATTCTTTCCTGACTGTAGTTGAATAAATTATTTGCCAATAATTCTATCTATGATTTGAGCAGTTTTGGCTGCTTCCTCTACCGTGTGTGTTGTGGGAACGTTAGCTGGATTCTGGATGTGTGTGCAGCATATGCATATCCAGTCCTTGGCATCTAGCTGTGAATTCATTCCCCAAAGACAATTTTCAATGAGATTTACCCTAGAGCAACTGTATGCAGGGTTTGATCTGTCATATTCAGAATGATTCATTTTTCACCTCATCAAGTAGGAAGAGAGGAGGGAGAAAGAGAAAAGGAAGGTTATTCCATTCTTCACAACAAACACTTATCATCAAAGTCTCAGCTGCCACAGAGCAGTAGCCGGCTGCCCACTGAGGGACACTACAAATGTTGCTTGGCAACCCCACGCCATGGATGGGAGGCTCAGCATCCCTTGGAGACACGGAGGCAGAGGGAAGGAGGCAGCGGCACACCAGGACACTCGTTCCTGTCTGTCCCGGTTAGAAATGCCCGGGTCACGTCCGCTGCTCATGTCCTGGTAATTGTCATAGGATCTGCCCCACTAAGTCCTTTCTGCTGAGTGGGAGAATAATTGCAGTTCATAAATGGTGACGAGTCCCTTGCCCGCTCCCCAGGAGCAAAGAGACTTCAGATCTATTAATATCCTGAAGGTCACTGAATTCTTCCTTGCACAGCTAGCTGTGAGCAAACCTTCAATGGCTCAGAGGTGCGGCTTGGTTAAATACCTAGAGGGATCAGGAGAGAAATCATTCTCCTGTGCAGCACTGCACAGCTGCCCTGGCACCTTGTCGGAAGTACCAAGCCCTAGAGCTGTTGTAGTCCTGATGGTCTGAGGATATTAGAGAAGCCAAGTTTGCAAGAGGAGGCAATAGCTTTATTCTGCCAGTTGTTAAAGCTGATGAGTTTTCAGGCACGGTATTTCTTACTCAATTTTTTCGTTGTTGAAAGTTAAATGAAACGGCTTGACCTCACGGAGTAAATCCTGTGTGGCCAGAGTGCTAACACGTGTTGCCAAACTCCTAAATATTTTCAGCGTCTAGTACTGGTGGAGTATTTTCTTATTCATGTGCACCTACACACAGAGAAAAAATATATCTGTCTCGGTGAGGACATGAGGAGCAAGAGATTATGAACAAACTTCCTGCGAAATTTAGCAAAAGTGGGATTTGGGGTACAAAAGAATAATGTTTCAAGCGAGAAGCTTTGTTTTGCTCAGTACTAATCTGAGGAGACCATGGTGCCCGTTTTTCTCTGATTTTGTGTAGCGGTAGCCTGGCCATTTTACACTATGAAGTCTAAACACTTTGGAGCAGGCAGAGCTGTTTCTATAGAAGTGGCTTTTCCTAACTACTAAAAACTGCAGCAATCCAAGAGTTTTATTTATAGAAAGTGTCCAGACTCCAATAATCCTGCAGTTTGTGTGTTATCAGAAATCTTTATTTAAAACTCCCTACTATCTTGTGTAGTCAGTATGTCTGAAATCCTCCCTGTTGCTCTGCATTAGGGTTTCTGAGCTGCATACCTTCTTGGAGGTTTTTAGGTAAAAGAGACTATTTCTGTTTTCTTATGTGTATTAGAAATAGGTTTTCTACTTAGGCAAGCTCTTTTCTGGATCTTATTGCCCACTGGAGTGTACTTCATCTTGAAAGAGCAACTCTCTTTCCCTTCCCCTCTCCCCCGCCAAAGTTAGGACTCTTCTGCCCAGTTATGAGTTCTGTCCTCATTGCCTCACTCCCTAAACATAACTTTAATAGGTTCACAATTCTATTCTAGATTTTCTAGATCCAGCTTTTTTCTGGGCTCCTGAAGTGATGGACACTTTTTGGACTCACAGGCTCTTGCTGCAGACAGAACTGCCTTGAAAAAACATGTAAACTTATGTAAATAAGTCGGTGTTTCACAAATAATTCTTTTTTTTTCTTTTTTGAGCTTTGCTGCTGTAAATCTTTCCATTTTGTTCATTGTCTTAAAGAAATTGAAACAAATACGTGGCGTTTCATGAAGAGATTCTTTTTCACTGAGTAATGTGCTGAGGATCCTGTTCTTCCTCACTGAGATTTTATGCTGCCCAAATTGAGCTCAGCTTGCTGGAGTCTTGCCTAATTTATTACCATAGAAAATCAAAACAGAGTTGAGCTTCTGCTTCTCTTCTCCTCTCTCCTTCCTTCTTTCCTTCATTCCCCAAAGCACCCTGGGGAACATAGATCCCAACACTCAGATTCCAAGCAAACACAGTCATTTGCAGTCTTCCTGTGCATACCACTTGGTCCCTATCTGTGAGCAGGTACTTGGTCCTGCCTCTGCAGCAGGGCAAGAACTGCTGAGAAGAGGGAGGAGACTGGAGTCATGACCCTTTCTTCTGCAGAGTTCAGCCTGTCCTCAGGACTGCCACCTATTGACATAAACTTTTGAGATGGAGAGTACTCTTGACTTCTCCATTAAAATAAATCAAAGACTATTCACCCATCACTGATCAGTATGTGTGCTATCTACTCTTTCTTTCCTTCATTGTCTACCTGATTTACCTTCCACTTGCTCCTCTAGCCTCACCATCACACCATGTGCCTACACCTATATATTTTTAGTCACTAGTGTCATTATGCGACTGCCCCAGTGCTGTGTATCTCTGCCTAGGGCTGGCTCACTGGGCTTTGGGTTTCAAGCTAACGGCCTACATGCGACATCAAATGGAAGCCAGAAAGTGAAGGTTGGGACTTAGATGGCAGCCATGTTTCTAATTCTTTGGTGTCCTATAGCTTTCAATCTTCTCTCTCAGAGGCATTTCTCTTGAAGCACATGCCCTCTCATCCTTTCTTTCCCTGCCTTTCACAGGCGGAGTGAAGAGGGCCCAGGAAAGCCTCTCTTTTGTTTGCGAGCAGGCCATGCTGATGCCTCAGTGGGTAGGAGGCCAGAGCCAGGCCTGCTCCTGCACTCCAGAGTGATAATACCTTTTCAAAAAAATAATTGCCTTTGATTAAAATGTAAGGGCACCATCTTCTTTTTGTTGTTGTCATTAATGAGGGCTGTAGGCTATGGGCCTTTGAAGTGTTTTCTTTTGGCTCATCTCCCTGGTCTTTCTTCCTTTTTTTTTTTTTCTTCTCCTTTTTTTAATTCTCTCAATTATCTGCCCTTTCCAGCTCAGAGTGAGATTTGTTAATTTTCACATGCCTGCAAAAACCTGCCTGGCACACTCCAGCTACCTGACAGCCTCTAAATGGGCAGCCAGTTGCAGGAGCAAGCAAAGAGGCAGCACATCTCCCTCATTAGCCGCCTGACCCCCAGTTGGCCGCTCCAGAGGGGAAGAGGAGAAAACTGTGCAGTTACCTTGCCAGGATGCTTGGCCTCCTCTACAGAAATGCACTCATCAAGGCATGAATGAACACACTGTTTTATTTAAGACTATCCAAAATTTTATTTGCGATCTCAGGCCCTTATAAGCTAATGGACTACTCTGCGTCACCTAACCTTGAAGTTATTCTTCAGTTTCTGGCCTATGGGTGAAATAACAGGACACTAGACCAAAGCTTAATGGATCTTCAAGTATTTACTTCTGTATTAAATGTCATAGCTGGTTGCTAGCTTGGATTAGTCAGTAAAGAAATAGTAATCTTTAGAACTCATACCTCTCCTCAGAGCTGTGGTATGGACAGTGGAAGCATGTTTGGTTTGGAGCATTCATCTCTTGCTCTCAGAGGGCTTCCTGAAGGTAGAGCAAAGATGTAAAATGTCTGAGTGACTTGAGCAACGTGTTGCGACAAATCAGTTGGGAAACTAGGAGAAGACTCTTCAGGATAAGAGTCCAGGGCTTTGTCCTTTGGACTTTTCTCTAGGCTGTCCTCTGTAGATGACAGAGGCTCATGGTTCATGTGGAAGCCAAGAATTTCATTACCTCCATGGATCCGTCTGCCTCCTGTCAAAGCTAATGCAGGGTAGCACCTATCTGCCTTTTAAAAAATAATCCAAAAGCCTTATCCTCTTTTCAGCTGGGATAGTTAAAGATCCTTATGGAGAAAATGGATCTTTGTCATACTTAATCTTTATCTCTTTTTTTTCTTTCCCTAAAAAAGCACATGTGAATGTTTATAAGCAGCTTCTATTTATCTCTCTCATGAAATACCATCTGCATGTAGTTTCGGTCTGGCCTTTAGGGAGGAAGAAATTGCTCCAGATACGGGCAGTCTCTTAGCTAAGTTGTTTGTCCCAGTTACAGGTGTAAATCAAATGTGAGCATTGCATTTCTGGGCCAGCTACACTTTTCAGCAATTAAAACAAACAAAACAAACCTGAGGATTAATAGCAATATCACAAATACTTTGAATGCAGGGGTTCTTCAGACATACTCCACCTTCTAACCATAAGTGGCTTTTATTTCTTCTGATAAAGGATATTTTCTCCTTGGTCTTCCTTGGCTCGTAAGACAACTTAATGATACCAGATTGTCTAAGTATTGCAGCTTGTCCAAGTCATGGTTCAGTGTGGGGATATGGGTACTGTGGAGTACCGAAATCACTTACTTCTGCCCTATTCAAGACTCTCTGTATAACACTGGCATTCCCCTTCCCATTCCATTTTCCTCTCAAGAACAGGCATGATCCTCACTTGCAGGCAGACATTTTTCTTCTAAGCATTATTTTAAAATTCTCCCTATTTCTTGGGCTGGAAGTAGCTCTCTGCAATCTTCCTCTGTAGCAAAGGCAACTTCTTGGGAGGGATGATTTAAAAGAGATTGAAATGATTCCTCCGTGCTTAGATCTCCTGATGCCTCCAGCAATAGCACATCAGAGAGCTCCAAGACTGACCAGAGATGAGTCGCCAGACTGCATTTTCTTCCATGTCTCTATACAAATCTGCAGGGAAATGATTTAACTGATGCTGGTATTCACTGTGGAGAAGATCATAGAGATTGCTGCTAATGGAAATGTTGAAATGTTGGTGCCTGGGTCTGTTTTTCAGAACAATAGTATCAACAGAGGATAGTGTGGGGCAGTGAGGCTCGGGTAGCTCATTGACTCCAGAGGACTTGGTGCACATGGAGCTCTCTGCTGCCTTGGGCAGAACAACTCCAAGGTCAGCTATATTCCAAAATTCCAGTGGCTTAACAAGTCACCATGTGCTGCTAAGCAGTGGCCAATAACAGCCATTATCCATTGGTCTCGTCAAATATGAGGTGGGATGGGTGAAGCTGAAGCCTGTTTTGCTAATATCTGATAGCTTCTACAGCCATGACAACTTGATCATGTGTCCTCAGCTTCAAAGTGAGGCAAAGCAGATATGACATGGACTGTATGCATCTGACTGAACAGATTTTAATCCCGGGCAGTCTCCTGCTCAGTTCTATGCTTGTGCCTCCACTGAGCTGGGGTCTCGTGGTTCCCAGCAGCTCAGGGCTGAACAGCGTGCACAACGATGTTAGAACTTCTCTACAACAAAGCCCTTCGGGACCCCAGGATTTTCCTTCAGGAATTTACTCGGACTCATATCGTTTTCTCCTGGGAACAAGAGGGTGATGAAGGTGGCGCTTTGGTTGCCATGGGAGCACAAAGCGAGGCTTGTGCTGGCCGCTCCCTCCTGCAGGCCGCGAGCCGCAGCCATGAGCGCCAACAGCCTCACTGGCAGCCTTGCTGGCATCCGTGCAGGGCTCGCCTGCCTGCTCTTTCTGGGGCATTGGAGTTTGGGAATGTGGGTCAGCCCCATTCTCTTTATGAGAGGAAGTTCTGGGGGGACTGGTTGCTGGAAGGTAGAAAGAGGAGAGGCAGTTTGGAGCAAAATTGCAAAGTCCTGATTGAAACCTCTGCTGTGAAATCTTGATGAAGATCGTGAGCTTCCATAAGGAGCCTTACTAAAGAGACTGTCCTGCTATAACCAGGGATAACTGAAAATATTAGTCCATAGAGAAGAAGCGGAGTCTTGAGTTTTCCTTTTAGCTCTACTGTCTGGGCTGCTCAAGCCTCACTAGGAAGATGGCAGGGCCAGACCATTGGGCCAGACTCATCTATGTCCTCAAGCAGTATCCTCCACTCCACTACAACAGCCCACTTGTTCCTTCAAATTTTTAGTCTTCCCTAATCCTGTTTCCCTCAGCAATGCTCATGTTGAGCTATTGACTTCCATGCTTTCCCCTCTCCTGTCCACCCCTTGAACCTTCCTGCATCTCTGCTTGGAAATAATCAAGAAGCATTTCATGCAATTAGAAAGCCATTTGGAGACTTCAAAATGGCAATTTCAGAGGGACTTCTCATTGTCACTGCTATTTTCCTTGAAAGGAAGGATACCAATACTAATGATACTAAAGATACCAATGATACCTCACTTTCATTGAGGGATGACATAGCATTTGTAAAGATCTTGCAGCTGTAGTTGTGGCTGAAGTGAGGGCAGGAGTGAGGCTGCGGGTCTGCCCGGGAGGCAGGTGAAAGCAGCTGTCAACCTGTCACTAATGTGGACTCAAAAGGATTTGGGAAAGAGTGGGCTCTTTTTGCCCAGGAAGGCATAAAAGAGGACGCCAAGGTTAAGGAAGCTGGAATGATGCTTAAGGACAGGGTGAGAACTGGTAAGTGATGATGCTGATTGTGGTATAGACAATTACAGGTGCCCTTAGGGACTAGGGAAGCTAACCAGATAGCTATAGACTGTGATAAAGTAGGAGCTAAAGAAAGAGCGTGCAGCATGGTTAGTGTTAGTCTTTAACACATGTTCAATGGCTGGTAAAGAGTAGCAAGAACAGCAGAAATGTGTTAGGTGTGTGAAGTTTGTTGTTGGAAAAGAAAACTTCTGTCTGTCGTAAATCTTTACCTCTTCACCACTTTAGCTGCTTCCTGCATTTCCTAAGCAGGCTTAGTGCTTGAACATGGCCAGAGGGATTCAATTTGAGCTCCAAATAATAATAATAAATTCTATAAAGTGATTCCATGTGGAGAGGAGAGATAATAGTGCCTTATGTTTGCACAACGAGGTCCAGGAGAGTTTGGGTCAGGAAGGCTGAAGAGCAGTTTCTCACTTGCTGCTGAAACACAGCTTGCTGTGGGTGAAACACTGCACCTGCTCTGCAGTAAGTGCACTATGGGTACGTCTACCTTCTCTTGCTGAAGATACTGAATTAAGTCTGGGTACAGAAAGGAAATCTCCATGCTGGATTTTAGCCAGGATGCTGAAGTTAAACATCTGGTTAATTAATAAAAGGAGCTGCAACAGCACTCTACTCTCTGCAGCCATGCTGGGATTCTGGAATCTCTGTTGTTTCATGAGGATGAGCCTGTCTCTTCCATTACACTTCCACTGCCAGGTGTCCTGGGACTTTACCTGGAAAGCAGCTCAGCTGAGTCTGGAAGAGTAGCTGCTGCTTTTCCCAATGAGTCAAAAACCTGCCTGCCGCTATAGCAGACTTGCTGCCTATTTTACCCAATTCAGTGCCACAGTTCAGATCTAGGCAAGTCATTATGCTTCATCCAACACAACAGGAGTAGGAGCTGCACAATAGCTGCCTTGACACCTCATTCTTTCTACTAGCAGGAAGATCATGTGCTTAGGAAGAGCAGAGAGAAAAGTGTATCTATTATCATCTCTTTCCCTGTGTTGTTTGCCTTGGGTTCTCTTGTACTCATTTCCAAATGTGGTAAAGACCATCCCAGCTGCTCTGTCTTAGGAATGACTCATAAACAAGGGATTTTGATACCTGATTCTTACACACAATGAGACTCTATTTGCTAGGGAGGGGTAGGAGGACCTCATGATAGCTGGTTATTTCTGTTTGGAATCACTTTGTTAGAACCCTCCTCTGTTTAGAAGTTTTGGCTTTCTGGAAGCAATAACTGGCTTTAGGTTGGAATTTCTGTGTTTATTATATTGAAAATTATGGAAAAAATCTCTCTGCCTCTACAACCTTCATTCCTCAAAAGTAAGCTCTCCCTTACAAGCTGTCATGACCTACTAACTGCCTCACCTGCATCCCTGTTTCAGTGGGATATTCAGTCTGAGGAATATACAGTCAGATTGAGATTTTACCTTTTCTGTAAACCTTTCTTGCTTCATCCTATGCCCCCTCAGGGTGTCAAATGTAGCAAGAATATTGTAGTGGATTTAGCTCTGCACACCAAGCACAGTAGAGTTGCCTGTAATCAGCAAGGGGCTTCATCCTTGCAGGCCTGTATGTGGGACATGAAGCACCTGAAAACACAAGCTGGGACTGCTGCTTGACATCAAACTTTGAATCAAGTACAGATTAAAGAGCAAGATCTTGGCTTTCTGTATCCAGACCTGGGCGAGTTTCTTCTGCCTTTGACACACGATTGCCCAAGGGAGAGATTTAACTCTGGCAATGCAACCCTTAAGGAAGGACTCAATGCATATTTTTTTTGCATTTCTTTGGACCCATTCCACTTTCTCAGGCCAAACAGAAAATTCTGTGGACAGGGATTTGCGTGATATAAGTAGTTCCATGCATCGGATGCTCAACCAGATAACAACGTTCTCCCTCTTCTGCCTCCTTTCAATTCCCTAAACTTTAGGGAATTCCCTATCTTGCAAACTTTCCACAGCCACCATTCTTTAAGGCTTGATGGATCTAAAGCCTTCTGTTTCCTGGAGACCATATGGCTGGGAGATATCTGGTTAGGATAGCAGGTTCTGCATCTCTACCTAATTCAGGGTCATTACATTATCAAAAAAAAAACAACCTTTCCTGTGTGATTTCAGTTGTCTGCAACAACTACCTTCACTTCCTGTCTCAAGCTCTCTCATTGGCAGTTTCTGTAGGACACCTGTTGTCTGCTGAGACTCCTGTTGATTTTCCAGCATCAAGGCAAAACTTTTTGTCTTAGTTTTTCATGCATCTGAGCACTAGCTCAGCCATCCCACATGTCTCTCATACTGAGCTTTTTACCTCTGAGGGAATCTCCTCATCCCCAGTCTGGAGTATATGAGTATACATCCTTTTCAGAGAGATTTTTGTTTGTCTAGTCTTCGCTTGAATTTTTGCTTTATGAGTTTCTGTTGTTGTTGTTATTCCTTTTCCTTTTCAGATTCCATCCTTTTGCTCCTAATCCCTCCACCTGGTATGGCTCACACAGCAGAATCTCTCTGCCTCCTTGGTGTATACGCCCTTCAAATATTTGTAGACATTTATCACTTCTCCCCACAACGCGCTTAGTCATCTCTCTGCCAAGCCAGACATATTTAGTTCTTCCAATCTTTCCTTCTGAGTTACTCCCTCCAGTGCTCATAATTCATTTTCCCTTGCTCTTCTTTAATTTTTTTTCCAGTTTGTCAGCACTTAAAATATATCTTCCTCAGTATGTTTTAATATGTACAGACACAAAATACTGAGAATGAGAAACTTCCTGAATAGAGAAGACTTGTTGGCTCTAACCCAGTGGGAATATGTGAGTGAATTGATCTGGGAATTCCTATAGCAAGTTCTAGGTGGGTCTCTCGGAGACAGAATCTCGTTTTTCTGGAAATTGTTCTATTCAAACAATTTTGCCCTTCCAAATCTGTAATGAAAGATAGTAGCAGCTTCATTTTCTCTCTCTGCTTGCTTCTCCAGTTCTTCTCTTAACAAGATAGACTCATATTGCCCACATGTAATGGACTTGGCTCCTCATTCCCTCTCTGTAACCCTCACAGGCGAAGGGCTCTGTGAATGAGTGATGCTTTTCTAGAGGGCCGTGGGCTGCCAGTGCTCTGGAGACAGAGCGGCTGCATCTTATCAGTGCTGAATCTCTTTCTCTCAGCTCTCTTCTTCTCGAATACAGATAGGCAGGGTGCCAAAGGAGCAGCAGAGAGCACCCAGCTCCCTTTTATCTCAGGAAGGCTTTTGCCTTCTGGACATTTATTGTTTCTGCTGTATTCAGGCAGTATAAGAATTATAATTCAAAACGGGTCCTGTTTCTAGGATCCCAGATGGAGTTTTTCCTTCATGTAACCAATCTGACAAATTATTTAGATAGAAGTTTCTTAATTAAAGTTACACCCTAGAGGCATGGCCTAGAGATGCTCTTTGGTCCCCACTTCTCGTGCAGGACTCTGGCAGTTTTTGTGGCATTCCTGGTGTCTCATGCAGCAGGTGTGTTTTCTGAGATTACATGATGTAAGTGGAATTGAAAGGAATGAGGGGGAACAAGTGTTCCCTCACTCATTAACTCCAGCAACTGTGAATTTTATTTGTGAGTGCCAAAACAATCTGGTTTTCACTTATGAGTGCTGAAAACAGAAGTGAAAGAGGGCTGCTTTGCTTTATTTATTTATTTATTTTGTATCGTGTTCTTCTGCAGTCTTCCCACCCAAACAAGATAGATGTTCATGAAACATCTGCTTTCTGTTCTGGCTGTATCCTGTGAGGAATAGGTGTTCGGTGCATGTAAGTGTAAAACCAACTCAGCTGACTGGACAGGAGATGTTTCCCTGGGGAGGGTAGTTAGGCTTAATGGACCCATTAAGCCAGGCTACAGAAGGGAACAAGACACAAACCAAGCAGGGTTGGTTGGATGAGGGAATTTATTCCTTTCTCTGTCAGCCTGTACCACCAGCTGATGCCGCAATATCGTCATGAAACGCGGGAACAGGGAACCCAAAACTTCTTGAGTGAAGAGCAAGAGCTGCTGTTGCTTTGACAGTGGATTGACTATCCCGGCTGTCTGTTGAAGCAGCCTCGGAGAATTATGCTGAACAGTGCATTACAGACACGCACACTGGATATTAAAAAAGAGAGAGAATGCATTTACTGTCACTTGCAGCTTGCCTACCACCCTTCTAGTTGTCATAGCATTCAAGAGCATTAAACAATGAGTCTTTGTCTACAGAAAGATAAGTAGTGCCTCTATCACAAATGTAGCCAGGAGAGACAAAATTGTGCTGAAAAAA
>JAUBOD010000175.1:122786-135239 GCA_032353885.1 Nothura maculosa
TTTTTTGCCTTTTAAGAACACGCAGTTTCTTGAGATCCATTTGGTTGACAAAGTGTTTTACAAACAAACCATATATAGGAATCACTTTGTTCACTGCTGAAATGCGAAACAACATTTTTTTTTTATTGCAGAATCTCAAGAGACACATGAAATATGGTTCAGCACAGCATGACTTTAAGTGCTCTGCTGAATAGAGGTGGGATTAGTACCACGTTTAAAGCAAAGCATACATTTAAGTGCTTTGAACTAAGGTTTCTTCTGTGCAAATATTTGACAAATGGCCTCTCATTTGAGTACAAAGACAAGTGTTGAAGCTTGCCCCCTTTCCAGCTATTGGTGTAAGATATGTTTTTTCTAAACAAGAGGAGTATCCAGGAGGTTTAATGGGTATTTCTCTCTGTCAGGAGTACCCATTTTACCCATTAGATTGACTTGTAAAAACAGTTTGTGAGCTTTTTGTTTACATGGTCTCTCTTTCCATATGGCTTCCCAAGTTCGAGTCCTTAGCGATGGTTCCTCTTTTTTTTTTTTTTTTTTTAATTCAGCCTAGTATCAATTAATATTCTGTGAGCCTAAGTAATGCACACAGATTTTCCTCAGTCGTCTTCCAAAGCTGTGTTCGAGCCATAATGTTCAACCCTCGCCTCACTTTGATTCGTTTTACTGCAGTGGTAACAAAACATTGTCCCGCTTCTCTAATCAGTCTCATGTTCCTCAGTGTTCTGCTACTGCCTGCACTTCTTTCTCACGGCTTAGCTTTGAAGGCTTTGTTGGTATTTCCCTAAAAGTCCTAATAGTTCTTCCTCTCCTTTGAATCATTTCTTTGGGCATGAACTGATGGAAAACAAAAAGCAATGAAACACTCATTATTAATTGATCATGATCTTTCCAGCATTGTTGTTGCTGTTGGGTTTTATTTTAATTCCCTCTCTGTTTAGGGGAAATTGTTTAATTTTATTTAATACCCTAGCTTTTAAACTTTTATTAAATGAAAATGCAGATGTATATTCAGTGTAGTTTCCCTTGTTTTCTTGCGGATCATTCATCTCACTTTAATTAAAACAGGGTAGACACAGAAAGGAAAAATAGAATGAGAGCAGAGGATGTGCCATTGGTTGTCCCACGTTTTTCCTATGAGAAACAAATGACAGGGCAAGGGGAATTTCTTCTTTCAATTCAATATGCCTTTCTTCTCTCTGTTAAATGATAATGAGAATGGAAGAAGAAAAGGGATCTAGTGTCTGTAGATGGTGGAAAGCTGAAGTTCTCCTCACACTATAAAACAGCCTCCTAGGAGATACTGTCTCAAACAGATTTGTTCAAGGGAAGGCTAATTCCATGGAATTGTGTCAAATGGTAAGGAGTGGTACACAGAGATAATCACAGTCCTCCAACACTAATTACCTGTGCTCTATAGAAATCCCTAGATCCATTCAGGCATCAAATAGATGTCAGAGGAACCAAATGAAGGCTGAGCTTTGCAGAGCTCAGATGGTTCAGAGTCAACTGAGATGGTAGAGAACAGGAAAGCCATTAAGACAATCAATTCTGTAAGGCCTACCATACTACTTCATAATACCACCCTCTTTTCTCATTTGTGTTTTGAAACAACAAGAAATCTCTGCATATCTTATGCCTCCTTTATTCCAAAATACCTACACACTACAGAAGCATTAGCTGATAAAATGTCATAGCCATGAAATCTATCTAATTGCATCTATCTAATCTCAAGGCATCTAAGATTTGTCTTCACAATTCAGAGGGATGGTAATGAGCAGAGTATAATATCAAAACCATGTTCAATGAAAAGAAACTTATCCATCTACTAACAAACAAGTGAAGGACTCATGGCTTAGGACTGGTAGGAAGTCAAGGTAACAGCTCTCAGAAAGGCAATAATTGCTAGTTGATAAATATATGTTCAATAAAAACATTTAGGATTGAGATGATTAGTATTTTGAAATCAAAGGCATTTAAGGTTGTGTACAGTCAGGTCTGTAACATGTGCTTGCAGCTTTGGAGGAAGAGAATGAGGAAATCTTGGGTGCAAGGGAGAAGAGTTCTGAAAGAGAATATTGTAAAATACAGTAAATCTGAATAACCCTTTGCCCACCCAGCGGGAGGGAAGGATAAAAGCCATGTGAATAAGTGTTAGCTCCTACATCAAAAATATCTCTTGGTGCATGTTTGTACTTAAGAACTTTCCATCACTATTACTGAATATACTACCCAACTGTATTAGAGATACACATACAAAGTATTCAATTTAAGTGAGTACAGATAAGAGGCAGGTCCTGTCACTTTGATTCATGCCAATAATAATATCAACTGGAATACTCAGGGAGTGCAGTACTACTCAGCACGGTTAGGATGGTACATCCTATTTCTGTATTTCTGAAGGCATCTTAATGCTCTTTCAGAAATGTTCTCAGAGACCGAGGTTTTTCCATGGACCTGTTGATGTTTTTCCTTTAGGACAGCAGTACAAAAAACAGTACTGGATGTCAGCAGCCACGCTTGTCATATACTCAGCGTCTTCTTGTAGCAAAGAGTGAATCAAAGGGCTTTCTATATGGATAGAACTTGGATTTTGGCGGTTCCTTGTTCCAGAACTCAACTATCTCACTTGCCAATGCATATTGTGACATGTTAGGCATAGATCAGCACTAAATTTGAATTCTTATTCAGTATCTTTCATGGTATTATAAAGCAGGTGGCTGGCCTAATCTATAGATGTTAAAATTATTTTGCCTTTTAATCAAACAATACGACTTTAATCCTAATAACTAATCTTATACTTTATACTTAAGCCTATAACACCTCTAAGAGAGCTTAATACTAAGAGTATTAATATGTAGTCAGATCCTGCAATTTAGATATCTGCTTATAAGGACTGAACAATAGCACAGATATAATACATGTTGACTGTTGAACTTTGTTTCTCTGTTCTTTATCCTCAAATCCCCTGCAACTTGAAAGTACATTGCATTCAACATCTCCCAGCCAAAATCCTCATCACCAAGGCAAATCCAAACATCTGACAAAAGTCATGAATCAAATGAGAAATCATCCCAACACTACCAAAGCAAAGCACTAAAAGGGATCCAGAGTTCATTGAGTAATCTGCAAAATAATTTGCATTTCAAATCTCAGGCGAGCAGCTGTGTAATTTCTGCCTGCAGATTCACCACTGTGATGTTCATTATCTGATTATCGCTACCTGCAACCTTCCTAGCGCTAACGCGCGTTCTCTGCCTGGCTCTTGAATTAGTGAGATGTGTCCGACATCAAATTTGCAAGTAATTGCTGAGGCTCCCCTCAGTGAAAGATCTCTCAGGACGCTCTTAGAAATTGAATGTTCCTTCTCAAACCAGTATTTGCTTACTCCATTCCCCATCTTGTTATATAATTATCAAATAAAAATGTGTGCTTTGAAAAGTGCACATCATGTTTGGGAGATGGAGGAACTGCGGATGGCAAGATTCTCAGTAGATCATTGCCAACAATGTATTTTATTCCACTCTCTCAAACACCTCCCAGGTTCCTGGACCTAATTGGAATCCACCCATCTTTGCATTTGATCCCCCATTCAGTGGCATTGTTCAGATGCTATCTAGAATGTGTAGTACTGCATGGGTCATATCCCTTTACATGATAATCATGAACACATACATATCTTTTTCTTCCTTTCAACTTCCTTTAAACCAATTTTACAATTGCTACAGGATAAATACTTGCTCTCTTTCATTGGAAGTGCTGGTACCAAAAACTAGCCCAGGATCAGCTAAATCCTTTCCCTCTTGGTCTGAATTTTGGGGTGTTTCTTTCAAGAGCAAGGCCCACTGACACAAAGCACATCCTGCCAGGTGTTTTAATCAAAGAAGACTTGCAGCACATCCTTTCAAATCTCATGTATGAAATAAGGAGTTAACTAGTCCACTTTGATTATTCTGAGCCTTCACGGATAGAGGCAGATTTACAATATACAAAAAAGTAATGTTCACAGTGGTAAATGTAAAGCCCATGGAGAGATTTTTTAAAATAACAATATATATATTTCCAATATTTAAAATATATTTGGTACACTCTATAATACATATATAATATATAAACTCTGATCCCAGTATGAGTCTTCAAATGTTTACAATGAACTGTAAATATTTATAGCAATATGATTATAACGGCCCTACTTGAGATTTACGCAGCCATAAGCAAGATCATAATCTGATCCATTGTCCCTTTGCACGGGAATTTTATAATGAAGGGATCAATCTGCCAGATCTTTATTCAGAGTTAACTGAAACAGACAAGAGAACAAATAAGAAAGTCGCTTATTGCCGTCAGATTTTGGCAGAAGGTTAATATGAAATAAGTTCATTTTCTGCTTAAAACAAATGCCCTTGTTTTTCATTCACAGTGCATAGTTTGCTTTTGTTTCAGTTCATTCTCTTTCTTCAGATCCCCACAGTACTTTGTCTGCTCAGACCCCATTTTATAGCCTTGGCTTGAAAAAACAGAATATGATGAAGGAAGAAATTAAGAGGCTTCTGTTTCTCATGTTCCTTGTACTATTGAGAGGTTATGCTTGATGTTAAATGTGTGTGTCTTTAAGAATGGATTTCTCTATTCTATGGCAAATCTATTTTCTTTCTTCTTAATAAAATCTTCTCTTTTGTAAGCCAGAACAAATCCCGTGTTTCAGTACCTTTATCAGCATTTTGTAAAATGCTAGAAAACAGATTTCCAGTTGTCACTTCTAGGCTTGGTTTGTTTTTCTTCAGCCCAAACTTCCCTTGGTTTGTTGTTTGTTTGCTTATGGATTTGTGCATCTCTAGCACATAAGTTATTCTGTCTGCTGCCTTGTGAAATATCCAGAGGAGGTTATTACTATCTGCAGGAGCAACTGCAGAGGGGAAATCCATTAAGGCAATGGCATAAAATCCCTGTGTTGGAAATACTCAGTTAGATTCACAAGGAAGCGTGTCATCTTCCATGTTTTATTTCTCTTATTCATTTAAAAAAGAAGCCATGGAAAGTATAAATGAAAAACTTGATTTTTATTCCAACTGACATTTATTTTTTTACAAGAGCAATGGAAAAAAAAGGCTTTCTTTTTCTTATTTTACTCTTGGATGTTGCTTTAATGTGACTTTCTTATATTTATTTTATTTTCTTTTTCTATTTATTGCACTTATTCATGTTGTGGTGGTTGTTCCTCTGCAGCTGTACCATTTATACAGCATTTTGACAGAGCAAGTTCTTAATTCTTGTGTCCTGCGGCTGGTGGCTTGATGTGAGTGAAAAAGTTAGTAAAAGGATGTATGAACCAAATATTTCCCTGATTTTCTGTATTCACATGTTGGCATCCATTCTGCTCATCAGCAAAAGAAGGATCCTCAGGGTCTTTAGGCAGTAGTTCTTGGTGATGAACCCAAAGAGTAGGTGGTAGGTGGTGCTATCTCAGTATCACACTAGCAAAGCAAGTCCAAGGTGCAGCATTGCTGGCTATCACAAAGTGAGAAACGAATATTGCTTTATGATTTGTGTTAGACTAGTTTTTTGTTTGCATTTCTATAGATTATCTCTTGAGAAAGCCGCAGGAGGAACGAATGACTTCAAAGGTGACACTAAGCGTTCTGAAGCCTCATGCTTCCCTTCTTGGCTGTGTTACTTGTAAGGACTTGGATTCTCCTGGCTTCTAGGGGTTTTGTGTACACATATAGAGATATATGCATACCTATGTACTTTACTTTCTAAAGTGAATTGTTATTTCCCTCTGGAGATATGAAGTACACTCACTTCATGGAATAGTTTATTTTGAAGTAGTGGTGGATCCACTCTGAACAACAGCAGTCTTGATTAGTATGAGCAGAAAGAGATTCTTGCAATGAAAGTATTAAAGAACTGACTCAAAATTCATGCAGCACTTTAGTGACAGATGTCTAGGTGTGGGACTTCCATTGAGGTGACCTGCCCACTGCAGAACTCTCCATGGGTTCAGTCGCATGGGAGTAAATGAGGAAGAAACTGAAATGACAGAAGCAAAATGTGTCCTTGTTCACTAGGAGTGATCTACTGGGCTGACCATGGGAACTGAGGCTGGCCTTGGGCTTTACTTAATCACGGAATAGAGCAGACCTCAGGGCCCTGAGCAAGCCATGAAATCTAAACAGCAACTTGCATGTAAATGAACAAGTCTTCAAAGGAAATAAAGGGGCAGGCTCCTTGTTTTGGTCCTCATTCTGCTAAGAGGACCAGTTTCTAGCAAGAATGAGAAAAATATATATATTATAATGGCTCTGTCAGAAGCAATTTGTAACCAGTTGCAAAACCTGACAGGCCTGCAAATGCTGCAGCTCTGGGGACCTCTAGTTAGGGACCTCTGGGGATCTATCTCATCATGGATCTATCATCCCCATGTCTTTTACCAGGAACATTCATCTAGCTAGTATATCCCATAAAGAAGGTGGAGCATAGTAAAGAAGGGGAAAGGTTTTCTATATACTTGATATACTGTGCACTTCAGGAAATGTATTGAACAGCTGTGTAAAATATATGCGGCAATATAAAAACCCTCTTTTTAAAAATATTTCAAAATTGGCCATTTTCCCTGTTATTTTAGATATATAGCATGTACTTGTATGTTTGACACAACATTCTGAATATGTTCTCCTATATTCAAACTATAATGAGTAAGATTCATCACAGGGAAAGCAACATTTTCCAGGTTAGCAATGCTAATGAATAAAATATATGACATCCCTGCATTGCTTGCTATTATTATTTGCTTTTGCAGTTTAACTACCCTGCAGAATTATTTCGGAGCGAGTTTCTGTGTTTGCAGCTAAAGTTCCTGGGCTACCTAATAGCTGCTCGGAGACCAATCTTGGAAAGAGCTGGAGTGTTGCTGTGGCTCACGGTGGGCAGGTGTCTATGTTAACAGCTCTGCAGCAGTAATGGGATCAAGTTGACTTGTTTGTGCAATATTGCTTTTACCAGAGTCAGCTGCAGGGCAAGGGTGTAAGACACTGGAATTTTCTCCATTAGCAAATAGCATGGACTGTAGAGCAGAGCAGTTGTTGCTGAGAACCTGGTGTCCACACTGTGTGTGATTCAAAGAGTTTCCCTTGCAAATTGAATGCCCATTAAGAGCTGGAGAGCGTTAAGTGCTCCTGGAGCAGTCTTCAAGTTGAATTTCCCTCAAAAGGAAGCCAAATAACACGCCCATAGATGAAGTCCAGCTAAGACCCTTCCACAACTAAGGCAAGCAGTAAACAGTAATAATTTAGAGGTGGTCCTTGAATCATATTTCTAATGCAAAATAAAACATTAATACGGATTCATCAAACATCACTAAGATAGTGGGCATGAGGGAATCATGGTTCAGCAGCTATTTGAAAGGAAGAATTACTCCAGTTACTTTAAAATTAGAGTCAACTGGATTGACTGGTGGACTGAAGGGCATTCCCTGTATGTTTATTCTGCCTAGTTGATGTCACCATTTCTGTTCTGCTGTCTACTAACTATTGCCAGTGTTTTGCTTTCCCCTTTTTGTGTGGATGAGGGCGGATGTGCCTGAAACCTCAGTGGACAATTAAATATGCCCCAGTTACAGTAAATGCAAACACGTTTTGTTGATTACTGCCAGCTTCAATTAAATATTGCAGGCATTTTTGCAATTGGGTGGACACAACAGGAGGTAACGATGCTTTGCAACCATTGTTCTAATGAAGGATGATGAGTTTTATTCAGGGCAGTGAAATTTGGTGTGGACATTGGGTTCTCTGCCAGCACATCCTGTTACAGGACCAGGACCCTTGATAATAAATGATTCATGTTCTTGGAATTAATGTCTGCAGTGGGAATAACAGAGAAGTGGAGATAATAGTAATATATTACCTTGACCACAGGAGTGCATTGAAGGATAATTGAATAATGGACCAAATTCTTTTCTCATGTAACTGCAGTGGTTTGACCAGTATGATCCTGCTTTTATGTTATTAAAACACATGAAAAAAATAATATTTATAAATCTTATTTTGCTATTGTTATTAATGATTGTCTTATTAAGCCAGAAGGCGGTTTGGAAGTCTGTTTTGCTTCAGATAAAAGTTGGAAGCTTCCCCAAACCTTGGTCTAAAATGCTGATGAGCAACCTCAAGGGAATGAGGTTTTTGCAAGATTTTACCACTATTGCTTACCTCTGAACCAGGCAATAAAGTGCAAGAAAGGGACTTCCTTAAGGATTTTCTCTGTTTCTGCTTTTAGCTAAGGCATAGGGTAGGGAACTTTAAAAACTGTATTTTGTACAGCAGTCATATCAATGTCTCCTAAGCATATTCTATCACCTATTGACTTGCACCTGATCTGCAAGGACTCTCCGACTGCTCTTTGATTCCTTGTAGAAATGTATTAATGGGAGTAACTGGCTTCTGGAACAAGCCAGTTAGGTAGTGGTGGCTTTACCATCTCTTGAACTAATGCCAAGGACAGGAATAGCTGGCTGACATTTGATGATGACTAATTTTCAAGTGGTCAGAAGCTGTAATGGTCCCTTTGGCATTAAAACCCTGGAATCTGGAAAGAGAAGCAGATCTTGGCCTTTTGAAACCACAGAGTTGTGTTTCTGAGCTGGCGAACAGTTTGAGCTTGCTTGAGTTTTTTCTTTATTATTAGCTTTGTTGAGGGTGCCTCCCTGATCCTCTGTAACCTTCTGCAAAGCTGCTGCTTTTCATCTTGGCTGTTGTCATTCCAGCCTCACTGACACGTGTTAAATGCAGAGGTCTGAGCTGTGCACACTGGAATCCTTCCACTGGCAGAAAGAGGAGCCTAAAAATTCAGGCAGAAGATACAGAGGGTTGTGCAGGGGTTGGGTGATGGCTCCTTTGGGCCACCAAAAATTCTGCATGGAGGATCTTACAACAGAGCTTTGATAGCTGCTAGAAAAGTGAATGTTGCCACGCTTTTCTCTGCATTGTTTCTTGTAATGATCGCGTGTGAAAGTGCTGAGAAAATTATATATTATCTGTTACCAACACGTCGTCTTGAACAAGAACAAAACCTTGCTTGCTGCAGAGCTCCGTTGCCTGTTAACAGCTTTTGGTTTAATTGGATAGGCAGAAGAGACCATGGCCAGGGAGCCTTGTGTGAAGCTGGTACATGATGACTACTCATTTTGAGACCTTGTATTTAGACTGCCATTGGGACAGGGAGGGACAAAGTTTTGCTGGTGCAGTGGAAGGAGGAACATTGAAACCTGTCAGACGTGTCCTCTTGAGGCAGCCGCGCAATGAGGGTGTCTGACACTGAGGACAGATATGCTCCGGAGGTGACAAATTAAAGTATTTTAATGCAATTTATCCAGAAACCGCCTGCTAAACCAAAGTTGGCAAGGTCACATCTGTTCACATTGTCACCATCTCTGCCTGACCTAGAGCTGACCTCCTTGAATTTATAGGCAAAATGAGAAGGAGAAGGAGAAGAGGAGTGTGGAAGTGGGGGACAGGGAAGGGGAGCAGTTCTGTGACTGGGAATAGCTAGCAACAAGTGAAGGAAAGGTAAATGCTGCCTGTTCCCCCAGCTATGGCCAATCATTAAGGATCTTTATTAGCTGTCTGTTCAGAACAACTGCAGTAAATAGTCTTGAGGGAACGTTCAGGGAAAGCAAATAATAATAACCACCACTCTAAGTCTTCCAACTCATGGTGGGTGCAGGGGGAGGAAGATGCAGTTAAATTCTTACGCTCACTGCCCAGCGAACAAGGTCACCAAGGAACAGTGTGAAGTGACAATGGCACAGCAGGAACTTGGTGTGACGCCCTCTCCTCTGGCATAGACTATTCAGTGCCAAATCCTGAGGCTACACAGCCCTGCACACCTCTCTAATAGCCCAAAGGCCCAATTTCCCAGCTTCATATATTGTATTATACAGCGACGTCTGAATTCAAGCTTTATTAGCAAAGCTTTTCTCTTCTAGGCAAACATGCAGAATAGTTGAACTCAGACTTGGTGTGCAAATATCTGCCTTTGTTGGAGCAGAGATTTTTACAGATTTTCCTTCCTTTGGGGATTTCCAATGCCTTTTTGCTCTCTTCCCACGGGAAATATTGATGCTTTTTAAGCCACAGTATTATAGCCTGCTATTCCTGCCATGTAGGCAAGAGTCTTCAGCAATCAGGAGATGGGAAGGACCTGCCAGATTATTTATAATCGAGAGATTCCTTTGAGTTGCCTGTGGGAAGGAGACCTCCATGTGAATAAGCTGCAGGCTGATGCAGGGGTGGAATTGCCTGAGCCATGCGAGTTCTAGCAGTGATGGTATCTTCAAAACTGGTGAACATGAGCCTTGGTTAAGGTACATCACAGTGAGTCACCTTTTAGGCTTATTTAGGCTCAGATTGTTAAAAGCAGACCATTAGACTTTACCTGAGAAGACTCTTGTAGGCGCAACATCAGAAATACTGATGTAAATAATCCATAGGCCTGGTACTACATAGCCTGACAGCCACAGTCTGTGTCAGCTTCAGAGTCTGGATGTTGTTTTATCCTTGAGCGTTCTGCAGCCGTTTATTCTGAGCCCTTTCCTCTCCGTCTCCCTTGATGTGATCAGGATGGTTGTACGTTGCTCTTCCACGTTGGATGCTGTTTGGTGTAGAGTTTAGAACAAATAGGAACTAAAGAAATGGTATGTATGTACCAGCAGCACATTAACATGATTTGAGTTATTATGCATGAGCCATAAGCCTCTGGGCATGTTATCTTTATTTAATACTTCCCCTTACCTATTACAAAGGCTCCTCTAGAACACAAGCTCTTTAGTTCATGTTTCATCAGTTTGTTCAGTGGGTGTTATGGGGGCTGTAGGTTTAAAAGTCTCTCCAGAATTTTTGCTGCTGATTAGTGCCTAAGGTCAGTCTACCAAGACTCTTCCTGTGTGTACGCGCAAGGGTGTGCATTTGAAAAACTGCTCCGGAGATATCCTAGTGTTTCCAGGCTCATCAGGTCAAGAAGCTGCCCTAAGAGACCTAATTCTTCTTCCTTATCTAGTTGCTGACCTTGCTCAACACCTGTTGCTGGTGGGTTCTGCTCAAGGCTGAAAGCAGGTTGAGTTGCAGAGTCTTTGCCCTGGACAGAAGTGGGAAGAATCCCGGTGTAGGCTGGTGGCTGGTGATGGTTGGGTGGCAGCAGGATCTCATAGAGTGATCACCCCTTCTCGAAGCACGTGAAACAGAAACACTGTCGCCCTTAGGGAACCATGATACTCTTCCTATGGTGCATGGTGAACAAAGTAGACACAGTGGGTTAAACCACTGATTCCTTTCAGATTGATAGTGAAGCTCGTGAGATGTTTTTTCTAGGGGTGAGACTCTTGGAAACATCACTCTTTGCCAAGCGCAGAGGAACAGCAATTATTTTCTTGCATTATTATTTTGGCACCACCGTGTGCCCCAGGCAGAACTTCCTCATCGACAGCTGAGCATTAAATTCCCAACGTATTCTCCCTCTCAATCTCCTGCCAACATAAGCAGTGGATGAATTATAAGTAAAAGATTCGATTGCCCTAGAAAAATGAGTCAAGGTGTGCTCTTATTCTAGGATATGCTACACACTTCCAGTGTGACCTGAGTCAAATCACCGAGTTTCTCTAGCTTCTATATTTAGGCTGCTAAGTTCTTTTGAGTTACGTATTGACTGTTTAATGTGTTCATGCCTAAGTCTTAAAATTATGAGGAACTCATCTCAAAAAGGGCCTTAAGGCACAACTGTTACATACATCAATAATAGATATGTATTTTTACAAGCAATCTGGCCATTAAAGGTTTATTACATGCCAACAATGTATCAATGCCTATAACTAACTGTTTATAAGGCAGTGAAAAGCCCCGGGATATTTTGGATTTGGCGTTGAGCCCTAGTTTGACTTCAACCAAAAGAAAAAATAATAATAAAAAAAAAGGAGGGGGAAATAAGCCTGTAAACATCTTGTGAGCAGCCTAGGTAAAATGAACGAGACAATTTTTTCATCCACCGGCTGAGCCTGAGAAGATGGTGGTGTTGGGGGGGGAGCTGCTACCACCTCTCTGCTGGCAATTGTTTATGGTCTATAGCGATGTTATTAATTCGTTGTTTCATTCATGAGGGTTTACAGCACAGCAGTGCCAGGGTAGGATGCTATAAAAGATCTCCAGGGTCCTGTGAAAGAGCAGGGGGAGGCAGCAGCGCTAGTGTTGTTAGAAAGGATAAAACAATTGCTCTTCCTTGCGTCTCCCAGGAGGGCTCCAGCGGGGACACGGGCAGCCCGTAACAAATTTTGAAAAGGCTCCTTTAAACACTTGGTGTGTTCCTAAGTCCACACGCACTAACGCAGTTGGGAGGTCTCCTATGATCAATACAATGTGTGTGCAGATGGTGACAGTAAACGTGTGGGAGAAGGGTGGAAAAAGATGAAATGAA
>JAUBOD010000175.1:143945-157474 GCA_032353885.1 Nothura maculosa
TGCCAAGGAGCTTTCCAGAAGCATTTCCCCATCTGCCTTTGCTTCAGTGATGCCGCAGACAGACCTCTTCAGGGCATAGTTTAGGGTCTCATAGCTCAACTCTTTCTCCATCTGCTGCTCTTTTTAGCCTGGTTTCCTAGGAAGCCAAGAATTTGTGCTTGTGTACTCCAGCACCTTGTCTGTCAGCCCTTCAGTCTCCCTCTAGTGATCTCTGAATTTCTTGACCAATATCGGCTCTTCTGGAGAGTAGAAATGGGATTTTTTTGAGCAGAGTGAGCAGAGATACTGCAAAAGGAGAGGTATTTGCCTGTTGCTGTGTAATAAAGGATTGCAGCGAGTATTACTATCTTGCATTTATCCAGATGGCCAGTGAGCACATACAGAGGACTGAGACAGCCACAATACAGACGTTCCTTGTCTGCTCACGGCATATTTGAAGCTGCAAACCTATTTGAGTGTCTTGAGAAGTTATGGTACTTCAAGTGGACAAGTGTTGCTGTTTCTCTGGCCCTTTGAAGTATTGCTAGTAGAAAAGCTTTCTGAGCCCATCACACACAGGGAGTTAATTGAAAACCTGGCTGCCTGTTAATAGCCCTTGTGACAGGCTGAAGAGCCTGTCATTTAGGCACAGCATCCCGAGCCCTCCCCTGCTGCTTCTTACCCCATCACTCTGGATTTCCAAGATTGCAGTTGGAGGGAAGACAAAATTTTCCTGTCCCTGGGCAACAAAGAGAATATTCATTTTCCATATATTTATTAGGTGTCTGGAAAATGTATTGCTGCTGCATTTGCTGTATAAGGATGCTGGCCAGGGCTGAGGGCGCCTTGCTGTGCTAGGCCCTGGTGATGGGCACTGGCAGCAGAATTGCCAGATGTGCTGGCAGCAGCTGCACACTCTGCCCTGCCCGCTGCATTGCAGCGTGTTGATGTTGTGGAGTAACCACAAGATGTTCCGCTGCGACGGAGCGAGCCGCCCGTTGTGTCCCAAGGGACCGGGAGCTGCTTAAATCGGGGCATTGAAATTCTATATTGTGGTTCATAACAATGAACTTTATTGATCTTGTCTACACTGAGGACCTGATCCAGTAAAGCATCTGAGCATTTGCATTGCTCTGAGGCACCAAGTTTGGGTGACTTGTTGTTGTTTTCTTTCTTTTTTTTGCTTTCCACTGATTCAAAATTTGTATTTTCTGAGATCTTAGTTATTAGTGTAGAATGGGAATTACGTTCCTCTCGGAGCCAATTGCAGCACCGTAGCATCACTCTTACGTCATAGAGCATCCGTGTATTCCAAGGGAGGGGATTTAAGCTGGGCAGGCTTTGCACTCGGACAGTTAGGAGAGCTTACACCAGCTCTTGCAGCATTTCAGTCGGAGGGAGGTGAGGAGAAGTCAGCCTCACGCTGGGGTGTGATGATGATGATCAGCTTTGGCCACCGTTGCTGTTCTGTAGGGAGGCTCTGGTTGTGCTGCTAATACAGCAAGGAAGGGAAACCTGTTTGTGGTGCCAGCAGGGTATTTGACAATACCTGAGAAGGAGGGGAGGGCAGATAGATACAAACTGCCTTCCTTACCACATATCTAGCAGCACAACCCAACCTAATGCATTACTGGCAAACCAGCTTTGCGCCAGCCGTGACGAAACAGGAGGTCATGCTTTGCTCCAGTCTAATCTGACGTCTCGCAATGCAGCAGCGTTGCATCATGTTAACATGTGCATTTTGTTCTGCTTTTATCGCAGACTGCATGGTGAGTTGCAGTTGGCTTTAGTGGGGCTCCATGCCATGGGATGCTGTTGCTTTCAAGCTCTTCCCGTTGCACCCATTGTCACACCTGCTTTGATGTATTAAGCCATTCCTCGTTGTGCGCCTGCTTTTTAATCCTTTTAATTCCTTTGATTGCTGGATGTTGAAAGACAAAAGGAATAAATAGCTGGAACAAAGACTGAAATGTGTGCTTGCAGCAAGTTTGCCTTCTCCCAGTCTCGAGGTTGTTTCCCTTTTACTCAAATTATTCCACCTTGCTTCATCATCTTTTTCGGATGGGAGGGATACAGAAAGTAGGATTGTTTTAGCTCTGGTTCAATAGCTGAGGTGCTCAGGGAGCTGGCTAGACTCTTGCTTGCCTTTAAGCTTCCCAATTTATTTGATAATTAATTCTTTTTAAACCGTTCTCCCCCAAAAGAGAACACTTGGTAAATAAAACCAAGGATTTTGCTGTTATATCTGGGGAAAAGCAGGCGTGCTTTGGTGATTTTGAACCAGTCTGGACAGATGTTGCCTTGAATACTGACTAGAGATTCTGTCTAATCCAAATCTCAGACACATTCGAGAGCAGACGTTATTTTAATCAGTCACCTCTGCTTCCTCTTTCCTCTTGATCAGACCTGCAGCAGGTCCCTGTGATGCTGTGCTGCCCTGTCCTTTCCAACTGCCTTCTCCACTCCTTACCCTTCAAGGAGTCTTCACCATGGCCCTCAGCAAGTTGCCTGGAGCCTGGACCCCCTGGCCAATCAGTTCATCTTGTCTGGCACCTCTTTCCAAGTCTGATACTTCCATGTTTGATTCAATGCTGCTGCCTTTGAGACATGGCCGCAGTGGAAGCCTGGCCTGGAACCATGAAGGTATTTTGGATGTTCACACATACCCTGCAGGTTCATTGGCTCATTGTCCTCCTGATCCTTTGGACGTGGCCGTCACTGATTTTCTGGGGCTCTATATAGTAAAGTAAAAGAGCCTCCTGTCCCCAGAAACCTGTCCTGTCTGCAGGGCCCCAGGTGCCCTCAGGAGGCTGGTGGGCGCTGCTGCAGCTCCCCGCATTTCTGCCCTTTTGCAAACCAAAGGGAATTGTTTTTCTATGCTTTCAAAAGTGTGAATATTTCTAATTTTCTTGCCTTCACCTGGGGCTTTTGCTTTGTTAACATTTTGGAAATGAAGCTGCGCCTTATGGAAAAGCTTTTCACACACACGCACAAAAAGAGCGTTCAGGCAATCAGCATAGTGCAGGCAAAGTCCTGTAACTTCAGAGCAACACTGTCGCCTTGTTCATTTTTTCCACTTAATGACACTTTCTTCCCCGCTCACCTCATACCCTCACTTCAGGGGGAATAATCAAGTGGGAGCTCCAGAACTCCAATTATGCTGGATATGTTCTTTTGTTCATTTTGGAGAGCTGGTAAGAACAGCCAGGCTGTGAATTTTTAAGACTGTATTTTTGTCATACTTAGTAATCTATTTATTACCTCATGACTCAATGTCTCTGTTGATCTACTTAGTGCCCAGCTCGTCAGTGTATGTTATACGGGTAGGATAGAGGAGAGAATCCTTCTTTTGCCTTGTGCTTTGAGATGGGCAAACTCCTGAGCTTGGGGTCTTAGAGAAGAGGAGACCTCAGTGGTCTTGAAGAGAGAGGAGAAGGACGGGTTGTGCTCCAAGCCCCCCTGAGCTCCATAGCAGCAAGGTCTGAGGATGCTCCAGCCCTTCTTGGGGGCAGAGCCAGCTCCCCACTTTTGCATATGGTAGAGGCAGGGCTTTCCTGGATCACTCTAGGCAAAAACCTAGAAGACATTGGGCGCTTGCTGCTATAGGCGATCTCTAAGCAGCTAAATAAACATGACCTCCAGGGCAAATGCTAGACTGGCTTCTGCATGTGCACAAACTCAATTCCTGCCTCCTATGATGGCCACTATAACTGTTTTTTCTTTTTCTTTCATAAAAATACCAAGGGGATGTCAGGGGACTATGAAAATGCAAAGCCTTGTCCTTGTATTCAGCTATTGAAATTGGCTTGTAAAGAGAAAAAACTGTGACAGATACAGCCTAGCTGTGGAGGCCTCTCTGGCGCAGTACAGGCAGCAAAAGGGCTTTGTACCTCAGCCCATCAGCTTAAAGTCTCTTTGAATCCTATCTTGCAACTGTGCAGTGCACAAATGAGGGCAGTCAGAAAATATCGTAACCTCAAGAACTTCAGAGAAAGAGAACGTCAGCTCTTTCATTAAAGAGGCATGTTGGGTGCTGCGAGAAGAAGGAAGGAATCTATCAACTACAGGGAACAGACAAAAGAGACCTTTGCTGGAACAGGCGTTTAAAGCAGGAAATACATATGCATAAAATTGAAGTTCCCTTAGTAGAAAAAACATTCATTTCTCAAATAGTTGAGTCATCAGTGCCAAATACCTCCTGTGAGGGGAAAAGATGGTTCTGTCCTCTTGAAAGAGGTAAGATCTTTGCAGGGATGGGCCATGGAACAAAAAATAACATTAAAATGATGTTATTGTTACTACTCCAAGGGAATGGTACTCCAGCATTTATATTTAGTGTGAGCTTCTGTAGCCTTTGATCTAAACGTCACATGGAGAAGAAGGAGGGTACGTTGTGTGAAGCAGCCAAGCAGTTCCTGTTCATTACTGAAAAGGGGGCAAGTGCTTTTCTGAAGAGCAATTTATTGGTTTCCGCCTCAAATTTCCATCAGTGACACAGTCTTGTTAGTTATTGTTACTGACACAGTCTTGTTAGTCTTGAAGTTTATTTCAACACTATCACATAACTTTACATGTTAAATATTAGGATTTTTTTCCAAGAGGTTAAAATTGATGTGAGGTTCCTTCAGGAGAGTCAATAGCCTCGGTCACCAGAAGTTTGTATAGTTTTACAGGTTAAATTTGCCTCTAGAGGTAAATATTTAATGTTTTGGTTTTGTTCAGTGATAAGCTAATAGGCAAATAACACCAGAGAAATAACAACATCTTCAATATTAGCGTTGTCGCACTCTGTTTAGTAAAGACATAAACATTTTTAATTAATAAAACGTTCTTCAAAAACTCATTATTTACTGGATTGAATAGTAATGAGAAAACAATTTATCTCATTTAATGAACCATTTAAAAATATTTCTGACAGAGAGGGCAACAGACTTTGTTCCCCTTGGCAATATTTTTTCTCCAACTGAAGATTCTCAACAGCAAAAAGAAATGCAATAGTAGGATGAAACAGGAGAAAACGAAGTCTGTAGAGCTCTTTTTCCAGAGCTGGGATTATGAAATCAAATGCAGGCCTCGTCAAGTTCACCCATTGCTATTCACTCCTTGTACTTTATATATCTAGGACATGAGTTAATTCATCTGAGACCAGGCACTATTAGTGTGCATTCCTGAAGAAATAAGAACAATTGGTGTTGATAAAATAGCCTCTTGTTGGTAACTTCTTTATTTGTGAAATAAAGTAATCCATAGGAAGAAATCTGGCCTAGCAGCCTTTTGAGGAATGCCCTCATAAAACTCTTTAAAGGTGATCTGCAATATGGATGGAAAATAGAGTCAAAGCTGTTAACATGACTCTCCATTGTCCATTCCCAGAAAGCTCAGTGTGTTTTTGAACTGTTAAGCACAGAAACTTTGGTTGGCTTAGAGCTGCAGTGAATGCTCTTGAGGATTCATGCCAGAATTTAGAAATGTATTGATCAGGATGCGTAAGTGGAAAACAATAAAAACACAGCATGAAGCATTCTGCTACTGAAATGCGAAGATAAGCACCAATTTATAATCAGAACTTATCAAAGTCCTTTTCTGGCACTGAGAAGATATTAATTAGAATATCTTAATTCTATCAAGTTTCCCTCACTGTAGGGAACAAAAGGTTTTATTGCTGCTGAATTTGGACTTGTTATTGGACTTGCACATCTTGCTTTTGACAAACTGTGTGTATGTAAAGTGTGAGAAAAGCCAAAGCAGTGCAACGGTGGAGCTGTGGCTGCAGCCAGCCAGTCCCAACGCGGTGCTGTGGTGGAGATGGGAAGCCACAAGGGCTATTGCACTTGTCTGGAGGCCCTTGTTGCTCTTTTGTTCCTCGTCATCTTCTGAGACTGCAATGGGCTTTGTGGCCCAGTTCTGTTGCAGTGTGTGGGGTGGGTCATCTCACACATAAATAGAGATATGCCAAGATGTATGGCCAGGATTAGGTGAGCACAGCAGATTCATATGGAGTCTGTGAGATCCCTGCTTGTCCAGAAGTGACTGTTGCGATAGCAAATGAAGAGACTCTTGAATGGGAGATGATAGGAAGGATGTAGCCAAATTCTTCTTAAGGGTGCAGAGAAAATGACAGAAACAGGAGACAGTGCATACAAAGTGTAGGTATGGAATTCCTGGCTGGATATAAGAAAAAAAGAGATAGAGTGCTCTGAAATCCTGAAACATGAATTAGAGAGATGTAGTTCTCCATCTTCAGGTACTTTCAAGATTTGACTGGACAAGGTCTCGAGCAGCTTTGATCTAGCTTTGAAGTTAGGCATACAGGTGCCCGGTGATCTCCAGAGGTCCATTCCAATATAAACTGATCTATAACTCTAAGGAAATGAGACTGAATGCATAGAAACCATATTGTATAGAAACAAATATAACAAAGGAATGAAAATTTGGGAGCGATTTGTTATTTATATTTTTCTTGCCAAGATTTGGGTACCAGATCTCCTTGGCAACAGCTGAATGAGCACTCTTCTAGCACAGTGTAGTTGCTTGGACCATCATCAGGTGCCATGTGAAAAGACAGATCCCGGAACCCTAATCTTGGCAGTACTAAGCTTAAAAAAAAGTTTGTTTTTTTTTTAAAAAAAAAAGGAAGAAAGAAAAAGAAAAAGCCTGAAGCTCTGCTGAAGCAGAATTTAGGAGTTAAGGAATGAAAGAAAATTATCTTTGCCTTTGAAACAGTTACCTGAGCTTTTTCTTTCATTTGAATGTTGCCAAGAACTAAGAATAATGTTATAGTAAATGTTCTTGTGAAGATGGAGAAAACAGCCACGGTCCAGCACCACGAAGCACCTGAGCAGCATTTCAAATGCACCTTCTTCCCCTTGCTCCTTCGGTCAGCAGCCTGTAGGAAATGAGAAACAATCACTTTCTTGTTGCTCTCCCCGGTGGGCAGCCTTGCCTGTAAGCAATTTGTCATTTAGCAGAGCTAAATGAGAGATCATGTTTTTGCTTTTTTTCCCTCTTTACCCAAGCTGTGATCCTGCTGCTGTTGTAGCAGCGAATGTTCTGCCCTCCCTCTCCTCTCTTTACCTGCCAAGCACACACAGACGCTCTGGATCTGGCTGGCTGTAAGCAACGGCGCGGAGTCCTGCTGTAGTTTACAGCATGAAATAGCCAGGGAATAATCGAGCCCTGGGAACAGCTCCAGCACTGGATGAGCTGAAGGAAATAATGGGAACAAGGGAAATGGTGTGAAGCGAAGCCCAGCGGCACTGGGCTCTGAACCCCTAAGCTGGCTAGAGCAAGACTGTATAGTCCCGTGCTTTTTGTTGCCTAATGAATGACTAGGCCACTTTTACAACCTCCTTGAACCTCTTTGGGAGGGGTAAATAAGCCCAAACCTAGTGAAGAGATGCCCTAGATCTGCAGTAGGTCCCTGCAGTGGTGACTGAGATAACTGCTCAGCTCTCACTGGTGGCTTTCACAGCGGGTATGAGGGGAGGACAAGTGATGACTCTTCTCCTTTGGCATGTGGCCCGTGAAAGGTTCAGCACATGGGGGTATGAGAGCATCCCCAAGGCAATTCCGAGTATAATGCAGGTATAAATTAGTCTTGGAAATATATAGTTATGCACGTGTATAAATATATATATTTGTCACCAAATCTGTGTGTCCCACCTCTCCTCTTCAAAAGGATTAATATCACTGTTAAGGGCTAACTTCAGGCAAATGCTCCAGCTCTTTAATAGCTGCATTAGACAAATCACAAGCCCATTATCATTATTTGCAGCTTCTACCACCCCATGCCTGCAATAAATAAATAAATAAATAGAACGTGGTTTTTAGTCAAAAGAAGGCATCAAGAAGGTGAAAACATCTCTCTCCAGAACAACTAGTGCCTGGAAAATGAGCCTTGAGGGGAAAAATGAAGGAAAACCATGGAAATGAACAACAGGAGAATGCTACAAAAGATTGCTGCTTCTCAGTAGAATTTTACCCATCAGCTTTGACATAAGTACCATATTCCGGCTGTAAAATATAATTAGAGCAGTGAATCAGAAAGGAGCTGTCCATCGAAGAGCACAGTGTGTTCTCAGCCAAGGAGAGGGATGTGAAACTCATGCAAATAAGGCTGAGCTCCCCTGCTTCCTCCTTAGGAAACTGTGTGTGACACAATCAGCAAAAGCCTTTTGCAGCGAGCTGCAATTTTCACATGCTCTTCTGAGCTGGAATTCGCCTTGGAGCTCCGCACTAAGTTGTGCGAGCCGCCCCCCTCCATCGGTTCCTGCTCTCAGAGCTCCCTTTGCAGAGTGTGGATGTTCCATCATGCTGCTCCTCAGCTCTTTTGGGGGCAAACCACTGGCCAACTCAACAGATTTGGATGTAAGCTCTAAGCCGGGCTTGTGTTCTAGGGCATGGCAGAGCGGTTCTTCCAGCTCAGTGGTGTGAGGTCTTCTGACATTCACCAGCCTTTATCCTATAATCCATCATTTTATCAACTGTGTTGGCTCTCTGCACAGAGGACTCTGAAGCTGGGTCATTTAAAGGGTTCTTTTAGAAAAAACAGGCATTCTTTTTTTCAAGTTGTTGGGAAATTTCAGATTTTATTTCTGTGTTTTTTCATGCATGGCACCAGCATGACCCCCTGGATTTATAGAATATTGGCATTGGAGTTTAACATAAAGACTGTATCTAGCTATCACGTCTTCTCTCTTTTACTGCAGCCTAGCACCTGAATGTATGGCTCAGCCTTTTCTGAGGTGAGGATTGCAAACAGCTTCCTTCCTCAGTAGCTTCCCAATCTAATAACAGGCATCTTGGGACTGCAATGACGGGATGTGTTGCAATGCTGTTCCCACTGCTTCTTCCTTTCTGATGATGCTTTTTCTTCTCCATGTAAAAGGGGAGATGGTCCCAATTTTGCAATCTGTAGATGCTGTGTCACAATTGTTGCTTTTCCAGAACCTGATAGACTTGGTCTATCCTGTTACATCATGGCTCATTTTAGTGCTACGCTTATGCTCTTTAGCACTGTCTGCTTGCTGGGTCACACTGTACCTGTAGTCTGCATCAAACTAACCTGTTCTGCAGGCTGGGTAGCTTAAGTGCTGTGCCCTACACCTGGCTGATGCCCAAATTCTGCTCCTACAGCCGATTTGCACACAAATGGCCTCCAGTGACTTTCTTCAGCAAAGTCAAGCCTAGTTACTGAGGGCAGAGAAG
This sequence comes from Nothura maculosa, assembly GCA_032353885.1. NCBI lineage: Eukaryota > Metazoa > Chordata > Aves > Tinamiformes > Tinamidae > Nothura > Nothura maculosa. The sequence continues at coordinate 153,132 of JAUBOD010000175.1, forward strand.
AGTTGGCCATAAATTCAAGTGCCTTGTGCATCCAGCTTAGCAGACTGAGTCTTGTAATGATTCTTGACTGCTTAATGCTGTATTGATTTTGGAGGCAGAAAGGCAACATAAGTGAGTTAACACAGACAATAAACACTGAATAGGTGGAATTTTGCTACCTGTATATTCCCTACCACTAGGACTTTCTCCCTGAGGAATGTCCCAAATTCAATGGAAAATGTTTATCTAGGTTAATGTTTGAGATAAAACGACTCTTTCCACCTCCTCACTGAAGAATTCCTAGCAAGGAGCATTTTCTGCCTAGTGGCCAAGCTTGCAAACCTGCTTTACAAGGTATCCATCGTCTTTTTAATTTCTGCAGAGGGGAAGTAGTTGAGTACTAGATGTAAAATTCATCTTAGAGAAGCACAGCTGGTAGCAGTGGCCTTTTCAAATGCGTTCAGCTCTCCAAAGGCAGCTGATTCAGAACTACCCATGCTGGTTGCTATCTTGTACTGTGTACTGCAGTCTCCAGTCACATGCAGAGCCTATTTTTCTCTTAGATAGTTATGGAGTGTGCAGGCAGTGGTTAGGCATATGGTGGTATATAACAATCAGGACTTGTATATCAGCACCATGCCATTTTGGCCAACGTAGAGAGGAAATTTCCTTAAAATGAAACAGCCAAGTCTTTGCTGACTGGGCATAGCCTTGCTAGGCTGGGCACTCGGGCAAAACTGATGTAGACTCCAGCCAAACTCTTCAGACCCTTTGTCCTCAAATTTCCTGGCTCAGGATAAAATTTTCCTCTTGAAGGTAAATGTCCCCTTACATAACTGATAGAAAGCCACTGACATTTGGGGATAAATACAGATTTGAGAGAATAGGTGTGACATTTTAGTTGCTGAGTGATAGTAGAAACTGAAGGTTTATTCAGGATCCAGTGGAAGTCTTTGTCCAGCAAACCATTAGACCAGATATCATACCCTACAGGTGTCTAAAGCTATTTTAGATACCATTTCTTGTGGCTAGTTCTTTCATTTCCAACCTTATGAGTCTTCCTATAAGCAGCAAGGAGCAGAATCAGAGATGAGTACTGGGGTTCCCTTCCAAGAGATTTCTTGACTTCATCTCCATGAGCTTGCTTCAGAGCTTTCAGAGGCTTTGCACCCCAAAGCCCCGTCTTTGTCCTAGCCTTTTATTACTATCAAGATCAGATTTCAACAAGGAGGCTTTCCTGAGCTTCGTCAGGTGTTTCTGGTGGCCTCTCCCTTTCTTTGGAGTTACGCATGGTCCTCTGTTTCTCAAGTTACTTTTAGGCTCCTCTCCCCTCCATAGGATGTGGCTTGGTAGCAATCATGGTCCTGGATGGCTGCTGGGTTGTTTTAATCAGGTGGACCTCATAGCATTAGAGTCCTACATTGTAGTTAACAAGTTGGTGGAGCACCCAGGGGTGAGTTACTCCTGCCACCTTTCTCTTTCTGTCTAATGACATCAGGAGACTTGTCCTGGTTACATGGAACGTGTCTGAGCCTCACTGAGTGAATGAATTCAAGAAATGAATGCAGTTCTAACTTTCAGCATGAAATATATCATTTACAGTGAAATGGCATCCCTGCTATTACATTTAGTAAGTGATGATGGGCCTGCTGGGAATCATTTTACCATTTTCATTTTAATCAAGAAATTAGTAAATTAATATTAGATCTATGCAGCATAGCTTTTGTTTTGTTTTGTTTTCCCTAGTGAATACTTGTTCAAGTTTTTAAACAAATTATCATCATTCACTGCTTGAGTTTTCCACAAATTTTGAGCTTTGCTTCTAAGAAAGTTCAGCTAGAGCTTGTATCAGTGTTGCTTGAATGACAGCTCATGGAAATCTGGAACAGCAGTCGGAAATGTTCTGATCCAATTTATGGAGCCAACTGGGAAATAAAGAAATCTCAATGGTTTTATCAAGCTCGTCAAAATTGAAATAAAATGATGTAATAAAGCAAAAACTAGCCCAAAAGAAAGATGAAATTCATTCTTTATGTTGTTTTTCATGAGAAAACAAAACAAACAAACCTTCAATCAATATTAAAACAAAAAGCACTTTCAAAGATTCTTTTTTTAATAATAGTGAAAGGTCTTTCTCATACGAGCAGCTCTGTTATGCAGGAGACTTTGCCATCCTATGGCAATAATCACTACCCAAAGTCGGTCAGTCTAGAAAAGAGGTGAAGTGGCTTTCCCACGGCAACGCAGGAAAACAGCCTTAAAGCCTGGAATGATGTATGGATCTCTTGAGTTCCTGGACAAGCAACTGTGTTTCACTGCAAACACAGATCTGCTGGAAATGTTCTGTTTGCAGGTATAGGCTATGTCTCTTCTAGCATCTGTTTTGACTTCTGTATCTCAACAGGACTGTGGTATCCAGTTATCTCATGACTGGCTCAGGAGACTTTATTGTCCTCATCAACTCTATCCTGGGAGACCTTCCTCAGGAAAAAAAAAAAAACAATCCCCCTTCCCCTGTGAAATCCTGCTGTTTAATTGTTTTTCCTTCTTTGGCTTTGAGTCCTTTAGTGATTTTCTGCATTTGAAATGTTCTTGCTGTGTGACAGTGCCTGTGCAGTTTGCTACCCAGGGCCTCATTCATGCTTTTTGGCTATCTCTGCTCCCTCTGACACCTTCTTCCATCCCGGTTTCTGGGTTTATTATTTTTTCCCATGTGAGAATTAAAAAACAAATATAGGTCTCTCCTTAGAAGACAAATGTTCTGTTTGAAACCTAGGTCAAACGTTTTCCCTGCTCACCTGCAGGGAGGGAAAAAAGAGAGGGCAGCTGGAGGGGGTAGAGGAGGAGAAGAATGCTCAGTGCTTGTGATGGCATTAATCATCACACACGTATTTTTCATTCTTCACATGCGGTCACCACTAGCTACCACATCCCCCACCTTTGGCCAGACGTGCTAAGCTGTTGGTACAGATGAGGTAGTTTGCAGAGCAGCAGCTTCAGGCCTCTCTGCAGTAAAGTAATGAGGATTCTGTGCCATGTTACTGCTGCTTTCTTTTCCTTTTTAATCATGGTAGTGCAAGTGGAGTGCTGTGATTGAGTATCCCCGTGCTCTCCTCCCACTACCTGAGTGCTCTGCCTTTCCCTTCCAAGACCCATAAGTAATAGGCAATGACAATTCCTAGGAGACTATTTATGAAGCTGAGTCCTTGATACCTTATGTGACTCTGACTTTGCAGTGGTTGCTGTCAGCTGCTGGGTAGCTCACACATGGCAACCATACACCTAATGTGTCCCTTCCTTGAAGATCTTACAGGCCATGTGTTCGAAGATGCTTGTAGCACTAGACATGCTGAGAAACAGTTCTGTGGAACTGAGGCCAGAATGACACTGTATTTGACTGTGTCATAACCCAGGCATAAGCTATTTTTTTGCCATACTTCATCTCCAGCCTGGCATTCACTAGTCTAGAAGTGCTCTGCTGAGGTCTGTGAAGCCTGGTCAGCCCTGCTGATGCACCATGTCTGCAGTAAGGATCTCTGTCTGCACTGGTTTAAGCATCTTCACTCACAATACTTCCATGGGTTTCACAGTACATTGGAAGCCTGTCAAGATGATTATCTAAGTTCTAATAATTTCTATGCTTATTACTATTAAAGATAAGTAGTAATTGGCAGACCAAAGGTCACTAGCTGAGTTTCATCATGCTGAGAGCAGAAGCCTTTGAGAGAAGAAAGACTCTTGAGTATGTGGGTAGGTCATGCTGAATCCTGCGTGGAGGAAAAGAGGTCTCAGGAAAGCTGGAAGATGAGCAGGGTTTTGAAGGAGGAAGAGGGTTCAGATCTTCTGATTTCAGAATTTGAATGGGGCCGAGGGAGTTGAACTGGACACTCAGCACCTGCTTCCCTGATTGCCAGCAGTCTGTGCCTTGGCCTGCAATAAGAAAGTGTGGATGGTGAGTGAAGCTTGATAATTCCCAAGTCATCTAATTAGATTATTTCATCATCTGAATGAGAAGTGACAAGTGAAAGGTAGAGCAGGAATGAGCGCATGTTAACAGTCCTGAGCTTTCCTTGTGTTACTATGAGAGGAGGGGTGGTCAGATGATGCAGGCTCTCTACTACTGTAGATGCAGAGCCCCCAGTACTTTCTGGGCATTTTAACTCCCTGGACATTTGTCTCCCAGCTCCAGGAGAGCCAACTCACTGCCATGAGCCCTCAAGAAAGACCCCAGGAACTCTGCCATCTCCACTGGCATCCAACAACCCCTAAACCACACAACTAGGTCCGTTCTTTCCCTCTTTCTTCCCTTTTATTTCATTTTCCCTACCTTATTTCTTCTTCCTTCCACCACTCCCAACTTTACC
>JAUBOD010000175.1:170326-191939 GCA_032353885.1 Nothura maculosa
CCCCTTTTCAGCACTCGGTTTCACTGCCAGCTGCAGTGCTGCTAGTGCTAGAGCTGTGCTTAGTAACTGCACTAAGGAGATCAAAATAATGTCTTGAAGAGCAGCAGTGGAGGCAGACCTGGGTGTAACATATAGATGAAAAACGCCTCCCTGTAATACAAGTGCTCAGTTTCTCATAGTGTTACACCAGGCATAGAGCTCGTGGCCTTGCTGCTCCAAGCCACCAAGTCCAAGTGCTTCATCTTGGGCTCCTGCTGCTCACTCTCTTTCACCTCCAGCCAAGAAGACCATCCTGGCTGGGTCCTGGCAGAGATATGGCCAGGCAGATCTGCACCTAACGGCAGCCGGATCCATTCCCTGAAAAACAAATGTGAGGAGCAGGATCAGCTGGTGTTTGGTGGAACAGCTACGTCATGACAGGACTAAATGCCTGCAGCACCCGCAGTATTGCAGATAATAACCACCAGATCAAAACTTAAGTGATTTACAGTGTTTTCAGATCCCAGAGACCTGAGCCTTGTACTAAGCCTGCAGCATGTTGCACTTTATGTGTTTTGAAGGTTAACAGCAGATTTGACCAGAAAAGACTGATTTTCCCATTTAAATCAGACGTGCAGTTCACTGCTGTTAGAGAAAACAGACATGTACTTTCTGTTCTGGCATATCCCCTTCTTCTGCCGTTGACTCTCTCTGCTAAGAGCACAATTCAGGGAAGGGTTGGGGTTCCGTTGTCAGAGATCAGGGAACAGAATGACTTCAGTAGAATTTCTTGTATTTATTTATTTAAAGGTCTGACTGAGGGTTTTGGAAGCATTTGGATACAAACTCACACTTTGTTGAGCCAGCCCATCTGAATTATCCTGTATTGAGCTAGCTACTCATCTAAATACTCGTTGTGGTCCACCTCTAATGATAATTACTATTATGTGCCTGGTGTTGGTGGCCTGTGGAGACAGGTGGAATAGGAGGAAAGCTTAATGTGTGCCTAGTGCATTACATGCACAAGTGGTGATCTTGGCTATTCACAACAGAGAACAATAACTCTTTCCCAAACAGAACAACCAAAAAGAGGTTTAGGCTACAGGAACTGCACTGTGGTGACACATACATAAGTAATAGGAGCATTTGGACTCAACTGTCCAAGTGAATATTCAAGGAAGGGATTTGTTATGAAGAGAGTGAGGAATTTTTCGTTACTACCTCTATCCTTATTATTATATTCTTTCCAGCAGAGAGACCTTAAACGCTCATGCACATGCGCATGCACAGAGCCTTATTCCTGGCTTCGTTGCACATGTTTCCTTGCATTTCCTGTAGCAGTTTCCAGCTAGTCCTTTCCTCCCAGCTCTGTTCTCAGCTTTACCACTTGCACAGCACGGTGCCTTGCTTTTAGACACGTTTGATAAGTCCTTGTGATTAAATATTCCCTAGGCTTTCCATTTATACCTTGTGCTATAGATCAGCGTGTGTATACATAGACATATATATTCGATTTATGGAAACTATAATAACCTCCAACGAGATAATCTCACCTGTCCCCAGAGTGTTAATCTTCATTTCCCACAGCCGCTTTCTCTTAAATCTGACTAAAGGCTGTTGGGGCTGGCAGGAGAACAGCAGTGGCCTTCGCAGGCTTTGGGATAGCAGCCGTGGAGCCCAAGAAGCGGGAACGATGCCGACAAGCTCAGGAGCCCTGTGTAAATTACACAGCCGTCGTCAAGATTTCACGCAAGCTAATCCTATTTGTGCTCTGCTCTGTGTTTCTCAGGAGCCAGATCCTGCCATAATTACACCTGGAATTTTTTTCTCTCCTAAGCTGCATTTTTAGAGTTCAGGCCCAAGGTTATGCTGCTGAGCTTCGGTTTAACCACGTAGTGGCTTGAGATTTCAAGTGCAAAAGTCTCATGTTTGGCTGTACATGAGTGCAACGGAATTATTATTTGAATGGATTTGCAAGCAATATAATATCATGGTTGAGTGTTCTGATAAGACTGAAAGGAAATATTTTCAGAATATTGTAGTTCATGGAAAAAAATTAAATGTCTTAGCTTGCTGTCCCAGCTCATGATTAAACCAACCAGAGAAATCTTGTCCTTGCCCGCCAGATGTAAATTCCATTTTCTGACAAGGGACAGTTTCCTGTCTCCAGGATGCTGGGTGGAGGAGAGCAGCATCCTGGCACTTTTATATTCCATATGTCTTGGAAATGAGCACCCCCTCATCGGAGCATGAGGCAGGGCACCCACTTTGTGGTATCAGGTACTCTCTATACTTATTAAATCCAAACTACACCTCAGTGTTGGACAGTCCTCAGTTGGACAGTCCCTTAGTGAAAGCTGGTCCTGAGGTAGCAACAGTCTTGACATATTTATCAAATGTTTACAACATGGGTTTGATTCCTGTCAAGAAAAGTGCTGTTTAGGAATATTTTCTTTGTATGTGTGTTTTTTATGTATATTAAAGGCCAGTAAAATGCATTCTCATCAATTTCACTCTTTTTTTTTTATTTTGAATAAGAGAACATGAGAATTTCTTGCTTTAGAACTGCTGATTATAAAATAAACAGCACTTTTATTGACTAACCATGGATGTTCCCAGTGACAGAAGATACATAACTTACTCCTTTCCAACCTCACCATGACACTGGGCAGTCAGCAGTGTAAATCTTTCTTCTCAGGTCATCACAAAACATTTGGGTTTTGTTTTGTTTTGATGTGGTTTATTTTTGTTGTTGTTTCTTTATTTTTCCTTCTCAGGCATTGTTTATAACCGTATTATACAGTTTGTTTGCTGGTTCGGTAGCAACCACGACAAGGTGTCCTGCCTTGAGTTTGCCCCCTCCAGTCACTTTCCTTTCTAAAGGAAACAGGCTCATCCCTATGTGCAGTGAGACCCCATAGTTACCATATCTCAAGGCTGAAATGAATTAAGACATCTGGAAAAGAAGTTCGGTGGAGCTGGCCAGATCCCAGGAGCCTTTTTTTTGTCCTGGGATTTCCACATTCAGCAAGCATTGCAGGGGTGACATTCAGTATGAGAAAAAGGAGCTGAGCGACATCTTTGTCTTTCACAAAAACGGGTACGGGCAAACTGTGATAATGGACTGTGCAGCTTTTCTTAAAGAGAATCTGAATTAGAGCAGGGCACAGAGCTATTGATGCCGTTAGTCCTGGTTAGTCTCTTCAAGCGTGGTGTAAAGCAATACACGTGGGGACGACCGTCACAAAACAGCAGAACGCATCGGTGATAGATGCAGGGTGAAAGACCCGGAGTGGATAAGGAGCTTAGCACAAGCCTGGGAAGGGTTTCTGGCCCTTGTGTTGCCTCAGGGACAAGTGCTAAACCTAAAGAGGACTGAGAAAAAGAGGAGAGGAAGGAGGGAAGCTGTCGTACAATGGCTTCAAAGTGCAAGAAAAGATGAGACTGGCCCTTTCTCAAGAGCTTAGGAGCAAAATTGGCTTCCTGGAGAGAGAACATAAGAAATCTGGCAACCTAAATATATTTAAAGGGCTTAAAGCTCTCCAGGGAAAATTTTGAGGCTATTGAAGTGGAAAAACCATTTGCTAAGATTAAACAGGCTTTTTTTCTAGGAAAAAAATAAAAATAAAAAATTGACAAAGCAGACAAATGTTTGGCAGGAGACCCAGAAAGGAAAAAAAAAACCCAAAAAAACTGGCAACAACAACAATTTGATGTGGGAAATCTGGGTAGGGGAAACATCCAGCCAGTTTCCCCATTGTCTTTCACAAAAGGCTGTAAGGGGAAAGTGAAGACTTTCTTTCTTTTTTTTTAATTTTCTTTTTCAAAGCGAGCTCTTGAGGAAACCATGCAGAGTTTCTTAAAGAGACAACTTAAAAAAAAAAAAAAACCTTTCCAAGAAGAAATTTGAAAATTGAAGGAGCCCTTGTAGAATTAAAATGGAGCAGGCTGCAATAGCTAATGCGTGTAGGAATATCCCTTGCTGCCTGACCTGACAGGCACAGTTGCAGTAAGTAGCCCAGGCGAGGAAACACGAGCTGTTACAGAGCGGTTTTGATGGATCTGTTCACTTGGTTTGAAGAAATTGGCTATGAAAATGTTCATGAGAAGTGGTGCCCACTCAGAGCCTCCCTCCCTCGATCATGCTGTGATAAGAATCCATCCATCTTGCGTGCTTGGCAGTTTACAGAGTGCTATAAGGTGTAATTTGTGACATTGCAGATGTGTCAGTCATAGCAAGACACTTGACCTGGGCTTGGGACTTTGCTCCAGGGAGATGCAGAAACAGAAAGAAAGCAGAGTTCCCATATTGAGACTTCCCATAAATTATGGCGATATTTGCAAAATAAACACTAGCACAAAGAAAATGGTGATGTATTTAGAGTGATACAAAGGTGAAAACCCTTCACTCCCATCAGAGCAATTACACCACCACATGCAAAAGAATCATCAGGCTTAGGGGAAAAATGCTCTTGCATTTCCAGACCTGGCTTGATGTGAAAGGCCCTAAGGGAGGGTCAGTATTAACCTGCCTTGATAAAACGGTGAGCAGAGATGTCAAGCTTATCAGCCCTTTCCTCCCACAAATATTCAAGATGAGTGTAGATTCTCAGAGAGTTTATTCCCCTAAGATCAATGACCTGGTTAAGGCTAATTACCACACACTCTCACTCTGAATTAAAAGGGCCTTAGTAACTGAAAGCAGTCTGTGATTAAGTAGCTCCAAAGATTAACTGTAGTCAGAGTGGTGTGAACCTTCCAGCTCTCCTCACTGCTCCCTCTTGGTCACTCTCTCAGTGACCCACATGGACCTTGGAGCTCTGTTCATTAGTTTAAGGGGGAGCCTTGGAGCTCTGTTCATTTCAACCTGACCTTGGAGGTCTGCAAAGTGGATTAATAACCGAATATCAGATGGGAGTGGATGGAGTAAGGAGTTTTTGGGCACCACCAAACCTCTGCTCCAGAGCAAATGGGCTCCACATCCCAAGCAACATCTCTAGGCCTTGGGTGAGGCCTAAGAGCAGCCTGGGGCTCTCCCTCAGCATCTGCCTCACACCCGCCACTGCAGCTCTCACACATGCCATGATCCTTAGGTCCTTAGGACATTTTTCATGTGAATTTCTCATGATTTTAGCAGAGCACTTGTGGCTCCTGCTTTGTCTGCCAAGCAGGAGCAGGACACAGCCAAGACTCTCAGAAAGGGAGAAAAAGGTCTAAAAACGGCCTAGTTAGAGCAAATGTCTGTCTGGAGCAGGGTATTCTCTGTCCATGGGCAGTAGTGGATGTTTACAAATGAATATAGAGAGAAAATTCCCTGCCAAACCTCTCTTCCCTATTTTTGGTAATCAGCAGTTTAAGGATTCCCAAATTGGAGCTTGGATCCACTTCACTGTGTTTAATAAGCCCTTGAAGTACTTTTCTTCCATGAATTTGTCTAATTGCTTTCTGAACCCATTAATACTTTGGGCAATGAGCTCTCTGGTTTGATTGTGCTTTGTGTGAGGAAAAGGACTTTTCTTTTGTTCATCCAAATGTTTCGCCTGGTCGTTTTGCTTGGTGCCTCATATTTCTGTCTTATGAGAAGCAGTGAGTAACTGTTGGCAGTCACCTCGTCCATGCTATTTCTGCTTCAATACAACCATATACACACTCCTCGCTCATTTATTTCCCAAGCTGAGAGTTCCAGCCCTTTAATTTTGCTGCATGCACAAACTGCTCCACTCCCCTCCGGTGAGACTTGCAAACCTTCCATGTTCCCCCTCTATTTTTCAATATTTTTCAGAAACAGCGCAACCTGCACTAAAAGATTATGAGCCATTTATATAGCAGTCTAACAATGTTTTTGTTTGTTTGTTTTCTATTTCTTTCCTAATTATCGCCAACACAGTCTTGGTGCTTCTTTGACCTCTGCTGAGCTTTGCTCTGACTTTTTCAGAGACATTCCTAGTGGCTCCGAGCTCCTGAGAGACACCAGCTAATTTGCAACCTGTGGCAGTGTATTTACAACTGGAGTTTATTTTCCTCGTGTGCATCACTTTACATTTATCAACACAAAATATCCGCTGGCCTGCGGGACTTGTTCCTACCCCAGATTCTAAAATTTGTTCTACTCATGTTTCAAATTGGGAAAGCTTCAGATTCACTCCCCCTTAAACTAACGATCTGCTGCCCAGCGGACTCTGATACAAAGAGTTAATTAGGATTTTCCACTATAGGCTTTTCTTCCTTAGCCTCCCTTATGCCCTGATCATGCACTGCCAGTGCTGAGTCTCTGACAAGTTTCTTGTTTCTGATGTGGTTGAATTGTTCCTTCAATTGCCTTCAGGGAGCTGTTTCTCAAAATCTTTTTTTCCCCTGCCATGCGGTGCATTTTAGAGCAAACTTACCAAAGTTTATTCTTTTCTGAGTCTCTTCTTCTGGGCATGAATTCTCCTTTGTAGGGAATGTGTTCCGCTTTACATCTTTCCTAAACCTCCTGCTGCAATTAATTTGGCTTTTTTTTTTTTAACCATATATTTACACCTTTCACTCCTTTTTTTTTTTTTTGATGCAGTGATATGATTTTTGCAATAGTTTTCATGTTATAGGGAAAAGTTTTACAATTTCAGCTATTCCTTTTGATTTTCTGCCTCATTGTTGTGAACTTTCTGATGATAAGTACTGCTCTAGCAAAACTAGCAAAGGATTTCTTGGTTTATTTGTCGGTCCTACAAGCTTGCTTTATTGAACTACATTATATTTGTTTTTGCAGAATGACTCTTATTGATCTGTATCTTAAATCCAGTTCTATGAACTGATCAGAACTGGGTCAGGGATCACTTATCCCCTTACAGGATTTCAAAACTATGTTTACTCTTTCTGTAATCATCTGGATGGGGAGGTAGATATGTATTAATGGGCATTGCCTGTCTGGGACATAATTTCTTTTCAGGAGAAGAGAGCTTTTGTTTTAAATAGCTAGGTTAGAATATAAGCAGTCTGACACCTCTTTGGGGGCATTGTAGTTTTTGCCACTTTTGCTTATTTATTATTATTCATTTACAAGGCTGTTTCCAGAAGCATTTATGGATATCGCATATCACCATTTTATGGTCCTGCCACAGTTCACATAGAATAGGTGAGATTACCAGATGGTTAAAGCTCAACTTCTTCTCAAAATAGATGTGATATCATTTAGCCTTTTTGGGACTGACCACTTCTGAATGTGTATAGTTGCATTGAACATGTTTTCTTTTCTGCTTTCCCATAGAATTTCCTGCAATTCTGCTTCTCTATAAATGGTATTCAAAAAACGCTCAAATGTACAAAGCTGGCATCTATACCAGCACATCCAACAGTCAAGCCTATAAATCACTAGGAAAATTCCTTGAACCCAGTAGCAAATTATTGCAGGCAAATTTACAAATCTGTAGAGACTTGCATATTTTATTTGAGCTCAAAAATCAAATCTTTAATATGTGGGCCCGCTACACGAAACCAGCTGTAAAGCAGAACCTTTCTCTGTAACCCTTTAATAAATCCATTCCTTTATTTTTAGTAGCAGCCTCAACTGCCAACCGTTATCTATCATGTCTGGCCTGTCTGGTCGTCTTCACTGTCATATCAGAGCTCTCATATTAAATAATATACTGGCATCATGTTTTTGCAAGAGGATTTTTGATAAGCACTAAAAGGAGAGTCTGATAGCTCTGCCATGAAACCACTCTAAGGAGAGCTGAATCTCTCCGTTATGTACTGGAATTAGCTCTGCCAGCACATTCCCAGAAAGAGCCACTTGTGGTGGCTGTTCCAGCTCCAGATTTGAGTGGAATTCAGCAAAGCTCCTTCCCCCTACACCGCAGTGCTGCTACCTGCTATTCAAGGGATCACCCACCTTACACATGCATTCCTTATGCATGCACCTAACAGCACTGTCTGCTGCTGTATTCTTGCTGTCTCCTTCTGCCTACAGAGTGGCAATGAGCAAAAATTGTGGGATATTTCATGCGACTGAGCTCATTTCCAGTCTTGCCTCGAGCAGGTTTGAACCTCCAGTGTTGAGCCTAGTGTATCATCTGCCACCCTTTTCTACCTCCTCCAAGACTAGACCTGCTACAGAAAAGATCAGTGCTAAGTGTCATGGAAAAGAGGAGATTTCAAGGCAACTTAATATTTGCAAAGATTAAAGAGATACTGTGTTTTTGGAAGTTAAGTGCAAAACTTTGCCTAAAAATTAAAGGCAAGGAAATCCTGCCAGATTTCTAAAAACACGGGTTTATGTAAAACACTGAATATTTTAAATAATGTTCGAGAATTCTGAGCAAGAAACCTCGTTTAGTTTTCCAATTACCTTTCTCCAGGAGAAGTTTCTTGCCCAACATCTACTGGTTACAGGCAGCCTTGTGAATGGAGCAGAAGGGCTTACACTCCCTACAACACTGCAAAATTAATTTGATTCATATTGTAGATCCAAATGTGTTGTTCATACAAATGCCTCAAGCTTTGAGTCTCTTCTCCGTCCTCATTTCTTCCCCACAGTGTTAGAGATCCCCTGCCAGGTCTGGGAAGTTCCAACTAATGTGGAATAGTCAAGGAATGAGATGAATGGAAGGACAGACCAAAAAGAAATTTCACAAATGTCTGACTCATTCTAACCCACTGAGGTGCTGGCAGAGGGTTCCCAGGCTCAGCACAGCCCATCCAGGGCTCCAGAAAGCCAAGGGGAGTGGTGTCCAGAACCATACAAAAGTGTAATTGCTTCCAGTTTTCCCTTTTCAATTGAAACTTCATGATGAGGGTGCAGGGTGATCTGCAAGACAAGTTGGCAGAGGTTTAGGACCAAAGACAATTTGGGATCACAGCCACAGCAGTAGTGGAGTCAGATAGAGACATAAAAATGCTCAGTGTGCAGATTGAAAACTAAGTGCAATGCTTGTTATTCCGTCTGTCTTGTCTGGCAAGATACTGGGATATTAAGAGGTGGGAAAGCATTGTTTCTGCTATTGATACAGCATGATTACTTTTTTTCTTATAATGTGTCTCTTTAGAGAAGGGAGATGTATAAAATTGACAAAAGCAATCTCTGCATTCCCAGTAAAGGGCTGCAAAATGATGGGCTGCAGTGCAGAGGCAGCCTCGCAGGAGGGATCGGCTCTAGCAGCGACTTGTAATTTCCCAGTAGTTCAATTCTGACAGCCATGAGTGAGCAGGGCTGGAGGAGGGATGCGATGCCCAGGAAGAGAGAGCTGCGAGCTGTGCTACACACTAATATATCAAAATATTGTAGCTATGCGCAAATACATTAATAATCAACAATTAGGAGAAAGGAAATAGAAAGCTCAGCTGACAATTTAATAGGATTTTGGTAACAACTGATATATTTAGGAAGTTTGCACGAATCTGACCAAGACTCTCAACAAATTCCTTTTCCTGTTTTAATGGAGGTTAAACAGATTTAAGCAGATCTTTGGGCAGATTTATTAAATATTATGTAGATTTTTACAGAGTCACTGGGGATTCAATAACAGTTATTTTTGAGTTAGCAAATCTTTTCTTGTGGTTGTTAGAGATCTTGGTAGATTAAACAAGGAGCCAGGTCTAGCAAATGTTGAAATTTAATATTTAGAGTCAGACTGAATAAACCATGGGCAGATTTTGCTATGACGTGTTTGAGATTTAACAAATATTGTCTCATCTCAAGAAAATAAATGTTAAATAAGGATGAAGCTAATAAGGTTGAGCAAGACAAGAGCTCCATTTACAGATCTTTTATGTATTTAATAAATACATTTATTAAATGAAGTGCAGTGCTCATTGAGATTGTATCGATGTAAGAAATTCATCTCCGGTACGACTTAGTCAGACTAATTCCCCATTTATTAAATGTTCTTGAGATTTAGAGAGTCCACATCAGGCTTAATGTGCATCTGGCAGGCTCTGAAAACATTCATAAGAAATGGCAGCCAGCGGCAAGCTTGGAGTTAGCAAGTATCTGCACCTTCTTGGGCTAAGCTTTGCTCCGGGAAAACGACATCTGAAGAAAGGAAGGAAAAGTAATTTTGAAATGAAAAGGCTTTTAATGTTAATGCCGTGTGGGATGGGAGACCGCGGAGTAGAGATGGTCAGGGAGGAAAGGGGAGCTCATAGGCAGAAGTGGGAGGAGAGGTAGAATGTTTGGGGCAAGCATTGGTTTTTATAGGCTTGTCTCTGGGGTAGATGCTAGTGGGTAGCTTGGACACTAAATATTCAGCATATTCAGTTTCAGGGAAAAGGAATATCCCAGAGATTGCTGCAAACTGACCGCTTAGCCACAGTGCAGGTAGAATAGCAAACATCTGCCAGTCATTTATCTTCCCCTTGCTCTGCCTGTGAACACATGGGGCAATGGCTATTCATAGCCCGCTGGGTTGTTGGCCTCCTTGTTGAGATCAGCGTAGAGCTGATGGGTTGTTCTGGTCATTTGATGGTGCTGACATCTGTCCCCTGAGAGCCGGAGCGAGGCTCTGGGATCGTGCTTGGGGCGACAGGAGAGCTGTCAGATGGGCTCAGCGCTCAGCTGCCCTTGGTCTGGAGCGCGTCATGCTCAGTAAGGCTCCTCCAACAACGGGCACACATTAGAGCTTCCATCCCGCTGAGGGCCCCGAGCGGCGTTTGGTGACTCAGAATTCAGCTCCCTCGTGTCACCGTGCCCTTGCTGACCACCCTGCAGCAACTCGTTTTCCTGTGGGCACGCGGGGCCCCACTGCATGGCGTGTCCTCAGAGACTCGCTGTGTGCACACGTTCATATTTAGGGGGTGATTTTGTAGGCCTAGGATGACTGCAGGTGACTTATTCTCACATTTAATGAACGGACTTTGGAGAAAAAAATGTAGCGATGGTGTTTGCTAGCTGAAAGCCTTGAATCCTGTGCTATATTAGTGTTTTAAAGGATAGTGTAAATTAAATGTGAAAGAGAATTAACAGACCATTTGCTGCCAGTGCCCTGTGCTAGGACACTCTGTGTTTCTCGAAGGCTTGCCGGGGGCGTTATCCTTTCCGCTGGCTTGTGCCAGCAGGTAGAACCCTCCTTTTACCCTCACTGTTGGAGCGCGCTCAGGGATGGGCACATCAGCGGCGTTAACATCGGCAGCTGAAGCTCTCTCTGTTGTGCTGCTCGACTCAAAAGCATGGCCGCCAGGCAGAGGGCCCCGCTGGGCCCCGTGGCTGTCAGGGCTCTGTTTCAGCCATGCCCGTGTGACACATCAGCTTGTACGAGCAATCTCACAGTGCCCTTCTCACAGCAGAACTGCTCATTGTCAGTATTACCCCCAAGGGTTTTTCTGAAGGGCTCATTAACCCATGCTGCCCAAGGCCCATCCTGAGGGCCTCCAGCCACTTCAGACACAGGAGGACAGGACAAGGACCTCAACTGGGCCTGCAAGTCCAGCAGCAATGCAAGCCCGATACAAACAGGCCTATTCACCACTGTCAGCTGCTGTTTCAGCTCAGGAGATTTCCCAACAGCTGAAAAAAACATCTCAGAGGAGATAATAATCTTAATTGAAATCAGAAAACCTTCAGGTATCTTTGTGTGCACAGTAATAGCACAACATTTAGAAGCACGGTGGGTTTGATAGTTGGATCCGTCCTGGTGCCGCTCGTGTGGGGTTGTGGTTGGGGCAGGGTGCGAGTCCCGTCATCCGCGCTGTGATGGCCCCAGGGGTGGCTCCAGGGTCCGCCAGTACATGGGTCCCCTGGGACCCTCATAGAGGGAAAGGGAGGATGGCCCCTGCTTTGCCATTCATGGGAGGAATGATGAGAGATCACACCGCAGCCCTCAGCGTGATGGAAATAAAGCTATTTAACATTCTGCCACTCCACACAGGAAGGAAAAAGCACAGGCTGAGATTCAGCTCACACTAGCCTTTGCAGGAACAATTATAAAATGCAAATAGCATGGACACTTGCTTTAATAAAGCAAATCTATCTATTACCTGTCTCTGTTCTTTTATCAACCATCTATTTAAATAGCAAATTCTCTATTTCCTTTTCTTTCTTTCTTTCCTATGCTCTGTGAAGTTAATCTCAGTTGTCCATCAGATTCTTCACTGCAGCAGCATGCCAAAGTAAACTGACTCCCAAATGCCTGCAGTGTCACATCAATTAACTATAATAATACTGCTGAGCATCTCCTTTTGTCGAACAGCCCTTTACAGCATCGAGGTTTATGGCAGGTGAGAAGTGACTCCAGTTTACAGAGGAAATGAAAAGAAAGGCACTTTGTGCCAGAGCTGCTCCCACATATTGGCACGGAGCCACCAGCCAGGCTCACCCACACGCAGCCAGGGACCAAGCAAGGAGCAGTTTTGTTCAGTATGGCCACATTTATTTCCGAAGCAGCCTTGCCCTGAACCTCTGTCAGCTTTGTGTGCAGCATCACCTACCGATGCTCCTTCCCTCTTGGCCAGGCTCCAAGGGCAGCCTGCTCCTATCCAGTTCGGAGCTGGACATAATAAAAGGGCTCAGGTTACTGAGATGCCAAGCAAACTCTGAAGCACTTGCAATAGCCCTGAATAGCAGGGGGGGGAAAAAAAAAGGAAAAAAAAATGGGAAAAAGAAAACAGTATTTAGCTGGAAGAAAGTTCCCCTCGCCAACCCAAACGGCTGTTTTCTTCTTTCTGTTAGATCAGCTCCATTCACCACAGCACGGACAGGCTTAACACTCAGACCTTCTTGCTCTAAAAGCAGGGACTCCCTTTATTGAGCCAAGGGAGCCAGTTCTTTTGCTGTTTTCAGGAAAATAATTATGCCAGGCGGCTACGCAGCGGGTGTCAGAGTGACGCCTAAATGGAGACCAGCGCGTGTCACTATTTGCTGCCTGATGGGCCCTCTCCTGCTCTGCCATTTACATGATGTGCAAATTACCAGAGTATTTTGCTGCCTTCAACAGGATTTTGAAAATAGATCATCCAAAATTAAGGTCACTTTTCTCCCTTTCTGATTAGCATTGAGCTGTTTCGATATCTCAGGGGTAGGAAATAAAATTCAAATGAGGTTCAACGTTTATTAGGAAATTTTCTTCAAAATGCTGGTACGTTCTTGCTTCTCAGATCTATTTCCTTGCAGCAATCAGTTTTAAGAGTCTCTATTTAATTCAGGTGACAGGTCCAGTGGAGTGAGACATGGATAAATCTGAGGCTTAAAGTTAGAATAAAAGAGAAATCAAATGGATTTCGGCTTTATACCCTTTCTTTCACACTGGGCACATTGTTATTCACATTTATCACCATCTATAAAAGATGCAAGAGGAGGAGGAAAAAAAAGCAGGAAATGAAATGCCAAAAAATAACTGTCTTTAAATGATGAGCAGCTGAAGAAAGCCAAAGGATTCAAACTTAAAAAGACACCATGAGATAAGGCTATGAATGCTGGCTATGTTAAAGGGAGAGAGGTGGAGAGATCTGGGAAATGACAAAACTGTACACAGTGAGAAGACAGCTAATTCCTATCTCACTTAATCTGCAGACCCAATTATCTTCACCCATCAAGAAGTCCTCCACAACAAGCAAAAAAAACCCAGAAAACAACCCACCATGACATTCCCTCCCTGTTTTTTTGTCAGTGTTTAATACCAGAGTGCTCTGCTGAGATTTCACAGCACTAAGAATCTATTACTTTTAACTCAATATATTGCCACAGTACTTTTATGAGTATGCTAACTAGCACTGTAAATAATTGAAAATAAGTGATACTTGTTAAAATAAATGAACAAAGTGTGTTTTGTAATGCAGGATCTTTGATTTTTTTATTGTGTTTGATTGCTAATTTGCAGAATTCTGCACTTCAGAATACATCTCTTAGTCATTAGTGGAACTTGTTCTGATCTCCTTCATGAATAGAAATGACTGCATGGCTTGGATAGCAATAAAATAGGGGATTGCACGACTATGGAATATGTCAGTTAAAGAAAGGGAAGGGACAGGAGTGCTAAAGTTGTTTAGACTGATTTATTCTGATTCCTTCTCATCCTGAAACTAGAATGCTTCACAGGTGAAAGTAAGAGGAGGAAGGTGTCTTGGGAAAAATTCAGGAGGTCTAAAAGGTCTTCTGCTTTGGGTGAAAATTCAGTTTAGACTCAGATATGTTTGGTTTTATTTTTGATGGCAAGGGTGGAATGAGACAGCCGTAGCATGAGTGGATTTTTTTCTGTAGAAAGAGTTTTGAAGGATGTGAAAGGCTGAGCTATCCCTTCCCTATATGGATGAACACCAACATCACTTCCCTATCTCAGGAGAGTCCAGGATCATGTGTATGGTCTCATGATCCAGGCTGGTAGAAGGGTTATAAAAAATAGCAATTGAATCAAACACGTTATCCAAGGAACCAACCCCGCAGCTGCACCACCATCCATGCAGGAGCCTGAGCAGTTCCTCAGCATATGGATCCAGCAGGACACTGCACAAGAAGGCACCAGGGCACGATCAGCAGCTCCTGACGGAGCATGGGACATACGGACCCACTTGCTGAACTAGGGCACCGTTTTGTGCCTGTACGTATACCTGGTGTATAGATCTTTGGTACTCTGAATGGGTTCATGCCCTCTTCTGCCTTAAAAGCTGCCTGTTATTTTAGGGTCTTATGCAGCACAGCCAATATCGAATAGAAACAGCTTGCCTATAGAATGATGGACATCACCTTTGGAAGGGACCTGAACAGATGAACTGATCTATTTACCTGTCCCAGTGAAGGACAAACCTCCCTCACGCCTTCCCTGTCCCATTTAAAGCACTGCACAGACAGGGACTCTACTGCATCCCTCGTCCTTTGCTCTTTTCAGCACTTGAAAGCTTTTCCTCGTATCTATTCTGAGACTTTCCTGCTGCAATTTATTTCTATTTCCACTTATCCTACTGACTCTGAAAGTGTAGGACAGATTATACCCTTTCTACCTGTTTTTTTATGTTATTCAAAACTTAAGTTCCCCACTGAATTTTCTCTTCTCTCAGCTGAATGATCCCAGGTTGTTAAATCTTTGCTTGCAGGTCATGTTTTGAAGACATTTGATCTTCCTGCTTTCCTTTGCTCTCTTTGCAATTGCTCTCCCCATCTCTTGAAGTGTGCATTAAAACCCTACGCCAATTGCCCAGGAAAGCCTCTTATACACCAGGTTTTGTTGCTACTTGAAAGAGAGTAAAGCTCTATCTCCTGGCTTAAAATTTCTCTTACAGACTTCCACATTTCTGGCAAACAGGTGCAGTGAAACAGTCACAGTGCAGTCTGCCCAGGTTCAATTGCTCTCTTTTCACTCAGAAGAAGAGTTGGCTGCCCTTGATCAAGCCATATTTCCAACTAACTTGAGCAGAAGACGTTATTATGGACTCCAGAATTTGATCCTGGGTCTAGGATGACATGGATGACCACAGGGTGCACCAGAAAGTCTATTGTCTCAGCTGTCTCATCTGTGCTTTTAATACGTGGCTTTTGTAAAGTGAAAAATGCCCAGAATTATGTCAGTTTTCCCCCTGTGTATGAATTTCCCTGAGCCATATGGAAAGGAAGGCAGGGAAACCAAATATCCATATAAAACTTCCTCTCCATAGTAACAGGGATTCAAAATTCTTTTTGCAGACAGGATCTAAAAGGTTAAACATGCCATTGGAGCCGCCACTGTCACCCCCCAGCAGCCCCTCAAAACAGCTCGTTTTTTTTAACAAAGCTAATTATCTGAAAATGACAGGAAATGATTAGTCACGTTAATTAAAAATAATTTTCTTTCCCACTCTTAAAAGGTCAGATCGTCAGCTGTATGGAAAATTGAGCCTTCATGCACTTTCATGTGATTTCCTATTCAAAGTCTAATTAGTAACAATTTGTTGTTAAAAGTTTTTTTTGATGAAGCCAACATTTTTTATTCTCTCTGCAGCCATTATCAGGTTGATATTATTATTATTATTATTATTATTACTGTAATGTACGTGTATACATTTTCATCATGGCTAGTGTGAATGTATTTCACCTAACGGGCTGTGTTTAGAGGCCATCCCTGTGCCCATTGCCTCCCATGGAGACAGAAGCTCTGGCCCAGGGCCAACCGCGGCCGCTGTTCCCAGCCAGGACCAATGCTCTGAGACCAGAAGATGAACCACAGCTGAGGTCCAACTCACACCAAGCACCGGTGCCTTCAGGCGAAGGTTTGGAGCTTGAGCCAGTGTGATTCAGGCCCTTTTGGACACAGTCTCCCTGTTACGAACTTCTGGAGAAAGAAGAAAGTGAAGAAAATCATGAAACACAGAGCAGCTTCCAGAAAACCAACTAGGGAGGACAAGGAGAAAATGCACTTGCTGCTCTGGTGCCTGCTCAGTTTGCTGTGTGTCCCCTTTGGCAAAGAACATCTCTGAGCGGTCCTGGGTGGAACTCAGCCCGTTTGTTGAGGTCACTCAACTTCCAGTCCCTCCTGCTCTCTGTCAGTGCCTCCTCTCACGAGAGCTGCGTGGCTCCAACAGGCTCCACTTGCACATTTGCTCGGTCGGCAGGGGTCTAAATGCATCATCTGCAGCTTCCTGGCCATTAAATTTTCTTACTCCTCCAGCAGTAGCAATCACACCAGCCAGCACCAGCATGGGTTATTTTATTTTAACTAGTGATACAGTGGCTCAGCCTTCAGACAAGGAGAATTGGCCGTCCCACCCCATCCCAACCAGAGGATTATCCTAATGATAGTGGTGCCTAAGGACACCAATCTGGGACCTCCATACCTCATCATGCTACAGCTGTACAGCCATATAAAACCTAGCCTTATATTACGGGCATAGAGGGAAAACAATTCCAGAATGGATCTAGTGAATGGTGGGAAGAAAGTAAAAGAGCAAAGAATCACAGTCATCTCTAACCAACAGGAAGCTAAACTTCTTGATACAAGAACTTAAAACGCCCCACAGCACGTGCACCGAAGCCGCAGGCAGAGGGCATCCTGAGGACTGCCTCCACAAAAGGTTTGGAAATACCATTAGGATCGTCCCTGTTGCTGTGTTTTAAAGCTCCTGGATCTAGATCCAAGTCAGAAAGAAAGCAACAGGTGAGAGTGGAGAGAAAAGGCTCATTTTGATTGCTCAGGTAGGCACCAGCAGACATCCTGGGCAGACCAAACAGTTCCTCCCTTTGCTCCTTCAACCTGCAGGTTACTCACCCTGGTGCTGGGCGAGCTACGTGACTGCTCTGCCTCCTATTCCAGAACGCAGGATCTGGTCATCACTGTGATTTTTGTTGCAAAGACAGGGAGCCAGTCCAGTGGAAAATGCACACTCCTCTTTCTTCTATGGAGACTTTTAGTGAGTGGCTTCCTAGTTTTCTTTTTCCCTTTTTTGGGGTCATCTTTTTCATTTCCTTTCAGTAAGTCACAAAACTGAAATACATGGAAAATAACAATAGGAACATGAACACTCACAATTTGTATATACACAAGGTCATCATGAGAGAGATAGGAGTGAACAACTACAGCGTTCTGTTGTAAAACCTAGAGATAGGCTGTGATAGTGATAAATACCGTGTTTCAGGAAACCCTGGAATAGTGGAAGTGATTAATTTAAAGATTTCCAGTCTCAGCTTGGCTCATACTGGAACCAGTGCCCTGTCCCCTTCCAGTCACCCTTGCACAGCTCACTACCAAAGGAAATTGCTTTTTCTTTTAATGAGAATTTGTTCTTCCACATTTCCTCCCACCTCCTGTGGGTACGGTGAACCTGGGGAACAAATAGAAGTGTTATTACTGAAAATAACAGCTTAGAGGAGTTTCAGACTAACTCCCAGTGTCTTAATAGAACCCGTCAACATGGAAAGACCATTGAGTAGTACCAGGCAAATGAGAAACCGCTTAGCAGCGCAGCAGCCTGGCAGATTAAAATGCCTCTTGCAGGATGTAAAGGTCAGTGAGGCAGTAAACTCTTTAAAGGGGAAGACAATACATTTCATGCATGAAGGACTCGGCCTGGAAGGATACGTCAACCATGTGAGTCAAAAGTACCTTCGAAAGGGAATGTTTCTAGATGCTGTTTGGGGATTTAACAACACGTGAAGGTAACGACAGCCCCGTGGCCAGCGGCAGGCTCCCCAGCTGGGATGCGATCCCTCGGAGACAGTTGTGGCCATTTGTTGGTGCCCTGGTGTAACCTGCTGCCGAGACCTGAAAAAGCAGCTCATGCCATGAAAGACCAAGCAACCCTGCCCCGCTCTCGTTTCCACTGCCATCTGCCATCTGGATGTAGCTCTTAATGGGACTGCTGATCAAACAGGCTCATAACCCTGTCTTTGTGCTACCATCCATCCTATGGACTTTTAAACTCCGCTTGCCAATGTGATATTTGAATGAATCTCTGCACCCAGCAAGTGACAATGGCCTCTTCGTACTGTACAAGTCCTGTTCACTCAGCTAATTGGGGTGCAGTCGACCTCAGCTCAGCTCCAAGACCTCCTGCTCGCAGAATCACAGGATGGCTGAGGTTGGAAGGACCTCTAGAGATTATCTAGTCCAATCCCTGCTTAAGCAGGGACCTCTGTGCATTGGTGCTACCCTTCTGTTCTGTTCTATACTGTTAGCCAGTTGGCAAAATATAATGGCAAAAAAAAAAAAACCCACAACAGAAGCATTAAGGAGTTTTGATCTTGTGCCAGGCAGTGGTAGCATGGGGATGAGTCCACCAAAGAGCAGAGGAATGTACTGAGTGGATCCAATGTACTCACAAGTGAAAACACTGAGGCAGAGTAGTGACTGTTTCATAGAGCTGGATTTTGCTATTTTATGACCCAAGAATCCAGAGCAGTGTTATTGGGAAGCAGAGCAAGTCAGAGCAGAATTTGGCCTCCTGCCTCTGTTCTCCAGTTCTGCTTCCTGTGCATATTATTGATGATAATAATAATAACAATACCCAGCTCTTAAAGCTTTTTTCAGATAAAGCTAATGTCTCTGAACCTGCTGCCAGCAGGAGCTCTGGAACAGCTTGCTGCAAGAAAATGCTGATTCTGCAAATCTGGATGTTTCAGGGGACAGTATCAATTACATCTCACTATTTATGTAACATTCTGCTGGGTAAGGTGGAAACACTTTGTTTCTGCCTCATCTTGTTGACTTCCATATTAATTCTATTACACACCAATAAATGTTGCAGTGAGGCAATTTGCAATAGCATTTGGGGAAAAAAAAGACTTTATCATCTCATGAGAATTTCATAATGCCATGGTCCTGCTTCAGCTTTTTCTGAAATTTCTTTGGAATGAAAATAGTAAAAAAGTAAGATTCAAGGAACTGTAGCTGGAAGCTACATCAGCTTAATGAAGATAGTGATGTTGATAGTAAATTTGCTTATTCAAGTGTCCTGAGGGAAAAAAAAAAGAGGCTAAAGCTGGAATGGGTTATGAGGATTCCTGAGGACATCTGGGTTCATGTCTTTCACCAACCTGGTTCAAGGTTGCTCAACAGCTTGGGCAGACTTGAGCACGGCCATCCCAGACACTCTTGGGTGTTCCTACCTTAGGGAGCAGAGAAGTGACAGTGTGACCAGGAGCCAGAGTCCACATCTCCCCTGCCATGGGACACCAGTCACATGAGCTTCCAGGAGCTGTGGTGAGATGTCAACGTGAATGGGCTACAGATAATAAACTTCAGAATTTAGATAAGAAAAATAGCCTGGAGTCTCCATTCAGCCCTGCGCTCAACATGAGCATATCTGAGATCAGACCTCGCATTATCTCGACCTCGGCAATGGTTTTTGTGACACTAAGAACTCAGTGAAAGCCATAAAACATAGACAGCGTTGCCGGCCGCCTTCATGGAGTCTGTGATTTGGTTGCCAGACCACATGGAGCCTGCAAGCTCATTGCAAAGACATCTCAAGGAAACGGTACCTGAGCGAAAGGTTTCTGACGTTTTTAATCACGCATGCTCTGTTTGAAGGGTTTGCTGAGGATCTTGTTTATAGTCCTGCTGCAAATAAAGCACTCGGAAATAAAAGCTGTTTGGTCCTTTTAAGCTAACAGCCCTTTGTTCAGAGCACATTAATGGAACAATTTTTAAATAATGACTTAATTTTTTTTTTCTCCTGAAAGATGCTTTTTTTGCAGTCAGAAGCTGATTCTTTATTTTCCCAGTATGCACTCTGATTCATTAGTACTAGTTGCATCCAACTTGTAGAGGTTTATTTGTTCAGCTAGAAATGGGACATTAACATTTTAAGAGAATGATGCATAGCTTTTAGAGATAATATTCTCTCTGCCCTATTCTGCTGATGCTCTCTTAGAAACTGCAGAATGCCACATTCTCTCCTTCCAAAAAGATGAGTTTATTATAAACATTTTATCACTGGCGGCATGATTTTTTTTCTGTCTCTCTTCTTCTTTTAGGCTTTTTTTTTTTTCCTAATAAAAATAGTTAAAATTTTGTGCATGCATTTGCCAAAGAGAAAAGTTGGAGGCTGGCAGTATTGCTCAGGAGAAAGGCAGGCAGGCCTTGAGCCTTATTCATCTCCCCAGGAGCCTTGTCAGTGCTTTTCTAAAGGCAGGTCAGGGTCCCTCTGCAGCTCTTTTGGATCAAGGCCAGGAGCAGTCGCTGACGGCCAGAGCTGGTTTCCTGTAGCCTGAACGACAGCAGAAGTGACCGGCTGACTTATTTTCTCTCATTGACTTTGCAAGGACTTTCCAAGAGCCCTGAGTAAGAGTTCGGTATCTAAATCACTTGCAGATACTTTTCTGTTGAGTTCACAGGAACTGAAGGAAACATTTCTTGACTGTGAGGGGGACAGAGCCCTGGAACAGGCTGCCCAGAGAGGTTGTGGAGTCTCCTTTGGAGATCTTTAAAACCCACTTGGATGCCACCCTGTGCCGCCTGCTCTAGGTGACCCTGCGTGTGCAGGGGGGTTGGACTAGGTGACCTCTGAGCTCCCTTCCAACCTTAAGCATTCTATGATTCTATGATGCTTGAAGTCCTGCATTTAACACTGCAGACAAAATCTTCCACTGCAAAGGTGCAAGGCTGTGAAATCAAGTGCTTGCAAATTACGCTCTGCCATGGTTAACATTTCCCATGCAGCCTGAATTTAGTCCTCTAGAAATACAAGCTCTGTGACACCGTGTGCTTGCACATGGTCTTCTCCAATGCTCCAACTTGCCTAAATATGGGTATGTGAGATAAAAATGTGAGGATGTGAGGAAAAATCTTGTGTTTCTACTACAAGATATTCTCCTTAGCAGATTATCACATCCCAGCTCCTGCTCCAGAGAATATGAATGATAGAATTTTTTCATAAAATGTCTGCTAGAATTTCTTAATGTCAATCAAACAAAGATTTTTTTGTCATATCAGATGCTTGTAATGGCTGGATCATGGGGAAAATAATAGATAAAAAAATCCAAATAGAAAAGTAAAACAACTCACTTGGTAGGAAAACAAGTAGCTAGTTTGTTAAGCCATGTCATAAGCCAGTGCCCTATGCAGCCCTATGCACTGCTTAACAGTGACATGAGCTTGCACAACCATGGGCAGTCCTATCTTCTTTTTCTGTAGCCTGTTTCCCTTAATACTGAGGCCATGGGGTGGTATCTACCCACCTTTGTAACCCACTGTAAGAAATGGTGCTGTATTTGCCAGTGTGACAGCTACAGTCACCTTGACTCTGGCTATACTGGCTA
>JAUBOD010000175.1:220578-231501 GCA_032353885.1 Nothura maculosa
TCTCCTCAGCCTACAGGAGCTTAGCTGGTCATTCACAAAACTGTGCTCAGTCAGAGCAAAATCAGCTCTTAAACTGCTTGGAGAGCATCGCTAATTGAATTAGTGTTGAGGAAGCTGAAAAAGGAGCCTTGAAAGGAAGTAGTTTAAGCAGATCTTCATCAATTTCTGAACTGATTCACTTGAATCAATACAACTTTTGTCTGCCACCAAGCTGCATTTCCTTAAAAGCTATGGATGCTTCCACAAAACACATCTCATTGCTTCGCATCCCTAGAGCTTAGGATTCTGTCCAACAAATCACTTAAGCTTGGGCTAACTTTAAGTACATGAATGTCCCATTAACTATAAGGAGGCTACTCACATACTTAAAGAATATGTGTAGAGTGATTTGCTAGGTTGGGACCATAGACAGTGTAGCCATTGTTGCTAGGTAAGAATACAAGTCAGATAGAATAAGCGTTTCAGCAAGAGGATCTTGAGAATTACTCAACCAGAGCAAACCATGAGAGCAGAGAGATGATTGACTGATTATTTTTCCAATTCATGGGAACCCATGGGAGCATCTAAATCAACTCTTCCTGAATGCTGCGGGGTGATTTCAGACCAGTGATTAGAGCTGAGCGAAATGTTTTGATTGGGAATAAATTAATTCAAAAGCACTGTTTTGGCTAAATGGAAATCTTCCTGACCTATTTTGATTTCCTTTAAATTTTCCGTTTCCTAAGGAAAATCCCAAATGAAAAAGTTTTAAGCTTTTTGGATTTTTGTCTAATGTATATTTCCTTTTTTGGGGGGGGGGAAATAAATCCTACTTAAGTGAAAAAATTGTGAGGAAAAATGCAAAAAGAAGGTATACGTTAGTTTTTAAGCAATATACCCCTAGGAAAAAGATAGGAACTCCTGTGTGGTTTTAATTGAAAAATTGTATATTTATTTTCTCTAGGGAAATAAAATTACTCTTCTCACACACATATAAAAAAAGACATTAAAAATGTGGCAAGTTTTCATTTAAAAAAAGAAGTGAAATGAAGGACGAAGTTCTTCTGTTTTGCTTTCTGTACAAAATGCTCTTTCTTTCCCTAGCTTATTCTCAGAGTTATATAAAGATTGAGCTGGGTACTCTCACCTTCAAAGAACTGCAAAGAGACAACAATTTGCAAATGAAGGGTTTGCTCTTGTTCCGTACCGAATGGGAGGGATTTTTTTATTGATTTGAATGAGTTTAAGATCAAACATTTTTTTTCAAAGTTGCAAGATCTCCAAATCCTATTTTCAGGGGATAATTATGTTTTATGCCACAAAGAAATAAGAAAATAACACACTGGTTCACGTGATGGCATGTGTGTATTGGCAAGAAGCTTTCCTTTCCATCCCGATCCATTGCCTATTCACAGTCAAGGGACCAGTGAATGATCTGATCCTACAGGATTCATGATCCAAGATGGAACATAGTAATATTCCCCTGGCTTGCACTGTGCTGCTCTTCAAGTAAGGATCTCCTGATCATGGTGATACGCTCATTTCCTTCAAGCAGAGCTAGTCCTCACCCTCAGTGGCCTCTGATTAGCACCAAGTACCCCAGCTCTATTCCAGCACCCAGAATTGTGTCTTGCTGCCTGTAATTGAATCATATTGATTTTGGATGAGTTTAATTGATTGTCTTGGGCTGCACGCTTTTTGTCAGGAACATGATTGTGTTGTAGAGTTGAAGGGCACATAAGGGGTTAATGAAAGGCAGCCCAGGTTAATGGGGAACTGAAGAACTAAAGGGAGACCCAGAAGGAAAACCAATAGAAGAAGCCAGTGATGAATAAAGGCAAACAAATTGTTTGACTTGAAATGCGATATAGAGGACAATAATTGTTTTAAATAGAAAGCTGTTGAATTATAATTGGAAGTAATTGAAACTCACCGAAATATTGAATAAAACATTAGGTATTTTAAATGGTGTTATCTTTACAATTATCTTCGGAAATAATTGCAGTGAAGCCCATGAACTGTTGTGAGAGGAAGAGTCACCCAGGGCCCATTGTCTCCAGCAGTCATTACTTGGAGTGTTTAATGGGGAGCTATTCATAAAAAAACATTTATGCATTTGTTTCTGATGTGGCATTTCATGAATGAATGTCAGCCCTACTAAGAGCGAGATGGGGAGGTAGCAAGAGGGAGTATTCTCTATTTTCAAAGCCATTGCTTTAGAAATTAATCAAGAAGGTGCTCTTTGCTTGAAGTCTCCCTGCCTTATTTACTGGATTTTGGAGCTTAGAAACACACTTTCATGGCGCTGTGTTGTCATTCTGAAATGTTTCTCAGTGTTTCCAAGCCAGCATGTACACATTGTCCTCTGTCAGCTCTCTCAGCTGGTTGAGAACAAGGATCGCTCTTCAGCACAACATAAATAATGATCATTCACATCTGTCATATCAACATATGTATCTATTTGTAGTTCAGTGTCAAAAGTTGTAACTGCCTTCCCTCTCTAGCTGCAGATACAGGTTTTTCCGAGGCAGAATGTGTAAAGGATGTTTCAGAACATCTCAGCTCTGACAAATGCAGCACCAGATGTGGCTGCATATTGCCCTCTCCTGAGGCGCAAGGTCTGAATAATCTTGGGGATGGGGAGGCAGGATTTCAGGGATGACTTGCTCATTTTGGAGCAGACCATGACTTCAGGATATCCTGCCAGAGATTCAGGGTGATTAATGTGAGTGTCATTAGTGTATTGGGCTCGACAAATTTTCAGGCAGCAACTCTGATAGGCAAAAAGCAGCATTTCACCTACAGAAACCTCTCTTCAGACTGTAATCAGCCCACAAATGAAAATTAATTTGTTGGGTTCTCTTTCTAATTGCCATGAGCCAAATTTTCCCAGGTGGGCACAAAGCAGGCGAAAAAATTAATTGCAATGATTTCATATTCTTTTTGGTCCCATGGAAATAAGCCATCATCTCCTCTTGTCTAGCTATCGAACTGGATATTAGATATTATTTTACTAGTGTTGCCTTTGCTATAGACTACACAAAGGTGAGAGTAGTATCACAGAAACATAAACTGGGAAATAGTGGTAATGGAATGGGAGATGAGAATCTGAATGACAGCTTTGATTGTAAGGAGAGAGAAAAGGATGAACACTGAAAATATACGGAGGAAAAAGCAGTTGACACTCAACAGACTAATGTAAGCCTTGGCAGTAGGTTAACTTTCCTGAAGTATCTTTTAATGGTGATGATGATGGGATGATTTCTTCCCAGATGATGATCTATTTTAAGTTAAGCTAATAACTACTAAAGTCATATGCTGGATATTTGGCTTTTTGGGCTTCTTTTGAAGGATAAATTAGAAGCTGAATTTTGTTTTCTAATATTACCCATTCAAGCTTTCTACAAACAAATTGAGGAGCAGATGAGTGCCCTGCCTTGTCAATTTACTCTAAGGCATTTGGTCTTCCTGTTATTCGTGATAAGCATCTTCATATTATGGGATATTCTAGAGGATGAAGCATACCTTCTTCGTTCCTGAAACTCTTGCAGTATGACCACAAAATTACAGCAAGCAGGAAATGAGGTAATATAATTTATCTGCAGTGTTTCTGCAGTGAAAGATCTGATATTTATCTTTTTTGGGGAGGAGTCAGAATCCAGTGCAGGGAGGATGCAAATGATGCCACCTCTTACTAGGACTGTTCAGCAGCTGGAGAAGCCAGGACATCATAACTGTTTAACATTGTGCAATTTCCAAAACTATCTTCATTATTTTCTGAATGTGTAGTTCTGTGTGATGTGTCTATGCCTGGATATTGTGCAAGGTGTTTGGGGGACAGCATGCAAATATAAACTACAAGCACTAGTGGGAAAGGAAAGAAGCACTTGTTAGAGCTGTGTAGACACTACAAAGAGCAATTAGCCAGGTTTAAAATCCTGCCAACAAGGATACACGGCAGGAAATGAAAACATAAGAACAAGAATCACCAGGCTTCACTTGCCTCCTGCCACTTCATCAGGGCTAATTAAAGTATTCTTTCCTAAGTCCTTAAAGAGATCATCTATGACAGCAAACAACTTCAAGTGAGATGCACTAGTCTAAAGCTAAGAAAGAAAAAGCAACAGGGAGGCAGCAATCTGCATTGCCAATTCCCGTCCCATGTGCTCACTAGAGAGCATTCAAACTAGGTGAAACAAGGCGAGACAGGGCAAATGAACACTCTTGAGTTAGTTTGTGTTGTCATCCTGTTTACCACATCTGAGGTAAAAAGTTCTGTTGATAGCTGAAGGTGGTGGCTTCTTTTCCAGTCGTGTTCATTGATCTGTCCACTTTTGTATCATTTTCATAAAGATTTCTTTCCTGTCTCTCAATATGATGGGAGATGGCTCTAAGGATGTGGATGGTTTGAAAGGTACAGTCGTGATCATGTCATGAAATATGATATATTAATGCAGATGCATAAAGGAAGTGAAGGAAACCTACATTTTCTGAAATCTCAAATTTGCAACCCGAAAATGGAAATGCGTCTGTGTGTAATATAGATACATCAAAACTAAAGACACAGGTTGGGCCAAAATCAGGTTGGCAGACTTCCTTTAAACAGTTTTATGCATCGTTAAGTACCACACAGGAGGTACTTACTACACTTTATTGATAGTTGAGAGTTTCTAGATAGAAACAAAATAATTAATCAAATTAACTAGACACTGGAGTAAACTGTGCCCCAAACCAGCGTCTCTTCAGAACATATACAGACTCAACACTGGGTTTGGGATTTATGTTATTTTCCCATTCACCGGGACTATAATATCCTCGTGGATGCTTTCTCTGGATAAGCTAGCACAATTATTTTTCTGAGAAGATCTTTGGGAGACAAATACAGGATTTTTCACATGTGCTCCAAAAAATACCAGTATAGTCATATAAATAATATTCTCTATAATACAATCACTGAAAATAAGCTTATTTTATCAGTAAAGTCAGTATTTGTGGCCCTGTGTGCCACACTTTTTCATGTAGCTGTACATTCAGGAGCAAGTTGAATGATACATAGCCTCTCTGTCTGCTGCCTTCCATCTTATAAAACTAATAAACCAATGAAAAAGTGGGGATTTAAGGACACAAATTCCCAAGAAGCCCTTAAAGTACCTCGAACACTTTCAAGGAAAGCAAACATGAGTTACTGTATTTAAACAAGTGTTGATTCACTCAGTACTTAGCTCCTCACTTCACCATCTCCCCCAAGACCCATGTCCCTTAGGCAATGCTGTTTATCCGTGTTTCACAGATGAGGTACAAAATGATAAAAGGACGATAGGTTTCCAAAGAGTGCAATATCAGTCATACCAGTTTTTTACAACCTCCCAGCTATTCAGATGCCATAAAAAATGAGAAAAATGATTGGAAAGTGCTGCAGTGGGAGCTAAGCTCTTCAGAATGTGGCTCTCGCATGCTGGACCCTTCATGGTCCTAGGAGACTTGACTGCTCTTGCACAGGAAAGTGACAGGCAGTTGAACCTGGGTTCTTCAAAATGAACCTGTAGTCATTAAACCAACAATGACCAGAACACATTAATGCTCAGTCAGCACCTTTTGCAAAATATGGTCTTAGCAGCTCTTGTACATTGCTTATTCCAATGTAATATATGTGAGATCTACTGCATGTTTACTATGTCCCTCCCAAACTCTGTGAAAAATCAAAAGAAATCCTGGGCAAAAAATGTTAAATATATGAAAAGCTCCCTTTTACTCAGCAGTATGTTAATATTTTTCTCTTGGAATTGAAGTCTTCATGTAAGGAGGGCTAATCCAGGAAGCCACTTAAGTGATAAATCAATTTTGAAATGGAAACCTCCATTACAGGCTGTCTTTTTAATTATTTGACAAGTTAATTAATCTCCCAAGCATATGCAGAGCTGTTTCCTTCATAAATGATAGAAACAAACTTGGGTGGATCCCACAAGCCTTGGCACTGTATATCAATAATACTCCAGGAAAGTTACAGTTAATAGACACAAAGTGAGGTCAAACTACCTCCAGAGGGGTAGGTGGAATTGCTCATTGCCTGAAGGTGTTTATGTTAATTATCTTGCTGCAGCTAATTACAGTTTGTTGGTTTAGTTGTGGCTAAGTCTTCAGGAGATGCATTTATTCCCTTCCAGAATGATACTGAATCATGATAGGGAAGGACAGACCCTCCTGACTTGTTAGAACAATGGCATTGTCTGTCTCTCCTCAGCAGACAACACAATTACAGCTGACAAAATAATTGATGCTGAAGTTTTCCAGTGAGAAAGAGGGACACACATTATTATCCCATCAATCTTGTTCCACATGGTGTCTTGTATCTCTGCTTTTTCCTACTGTGGCGGCAAATTGACTGAAGTGCTCCAAGCAGTCTGTTTGAGGTCCCAAGAGTATCATGTGATGGAAAGAGGGCATCTTACAGGGCACAGGGAGAAAGGTGAACCCAGGGAAAAGATCACTCAGTGTCATCCTTTAATAGTCTTTATACTCCAAATAGGATTTTTTGGCTTTCTGTAGTGCCCTCCTGAATTGGATCCTAACTTCCTTCCAGCACTTGATATACGTCTCCATTACATTATTTCCACATTTCAAGGGGAAGATGAGAATATTCATCTACTCTTGTTCATTGCTTTAAACCGACTATTTGACTGCTAACAGCAAGTGTCCCTGGTATGAATCCAATCCTATTTGAATTTAAACATAAACTAAGATATACCTGCTAATTCTGTAAGTATCTGGAACCTCCACGTGGATGACATGGATGTACCGAATTGAAAACTTTCCCATTGTTTAACCTAAGCTTAGATTTGGTCCAATTTATACTGATATTTGGCACATAGTATATAGCTATTTTCTACATTTCTTTATTATCTGTACATCCAATTCATGCATGTAGAGATCCAATTCATGGACTAGAACTTTGTCCAAACCAAGGATCTACTGTTTTATGAATGTTCTTAAATCTGGCTTGGTGCCATACCTGAAAGATGCCTGATTTCTACCTGTCCACTGCTCTGCCCAGTAGTTGATGAGAAAATTCAGTTAATGACAGTGATATAATCCATCTACAAATATCATCACATATTTTGTGTAAAGAGAGCAAGAAGCCACTTAAAATACAATGTCTGGCAAAGCTGTATTATTCCTGTATGAATAATCACTAAAGATACTGTTGTGGATGCAGTTACCATGTGGCAGATAGAATGAAGTGCTTTAGATGGAAAATTGTATTTGAAGAAAATGTATGCAATGATACAAAAGTATTACTGCTCATTAATATGTATTAATTCAATGGAAAATGCCTGACTGAAGCTGGTTTACATAGATTAGGATTCAGGCAGCAAAAGGAAGCACTTGGACTTGGTTAAATGGGCTGTGAAGATAGGAGGAACTCTAATCCAAAATAAAGAAGTAAACCACCAAGATAGGCTGTCCAGTTACACTGGTATGATTTGTTCTGCTGTCACTCATATCATTATTTTTATTATTACCGAGAACTAGCATTCAGTGCTCCCGATGCATTAGCTCTGCTCAACTCTCTTGAATCTGCATTTAAAAGCTTTGTATTTAAAATAATAATAGTAATACTAAGACAATTATCCCCAAGGTAACAACTTAGCAGGAAATATCTTATTTGTTTTGGTGTTTCTAGGATGCAGAATCCTAGTTCCTGCCATGCTTGTCAATGTTAAGACAAGCTTATCCATGTCTAAAATACTCAAGTAATTCACTCAGTAGTGTAACTTCTGCTCACAGCATGGAAAGGGCTGTTCCAATTCCTCAATCCGCACGGAGAAAACTGGGTATTCCCACAGCCTCGAGGGGGAGCTTTCATTGAGACACATCAGCACTTCAAATAACACCAAATGCACCTTGCTCTCCAGGTGCAGTTAGTTGCACATATAAAAACAGTGATTTCCCTCTTCCTCGTGGCTAACAATCTTGTTATGAGGCAGACTATTATGACAGTCATACACTTTGCATAAGATATAGCTTGTCCTGTGTTTAGTAAAATAAAAAACAGAACAAGTCATAAAATATTTGAATTTATACCTCCATTTGATTGTCTCAACCTCCTCTGCAAAATCCCCATTTTTGGCATGGGCCTCTGTCGTGGAATGGCACCATGGATGATCTCCTTTTAACCCCTGCTCTCTATGGGGGTTTGTAGGTGTGATCAGTGAAAGGTGCGACATATTATCAGGCTTTATTTGTAAGACGAACTAACATTAGATACTCAGAATTCACTTCTACAGCATTCATATAGGGGCACATGAACATGCCTGAAGGGCAGAACGGCAAAAGGGAGGACCTATCTTTTTTAAAGAAAACAACTTTGCATATAACTTTCTAGGGATATTAAGGTTATCTAAACCAATGCAAAATGATATCCTACATGACTGCAAAACAGTGACTATCATCCTTTTCACCCCGAGTTTCATGAATTGTGCTCATTATCCCCAGTCTTGCCCACATTCTCATCCAAATCTCTCTGCCTTATATAAAGTTTAGTTAAACCTTTCAACACAGTTGACCCAAGTGAGAGCAAAGCAATCAGCCTCAGTGGTGTGTTAAATCCCTTCCCTCCAATAACAACATCCTATAGGATACTTAACAACCACTTCTTACCTAGGAATTTTTGAAAAGATGGTGCTTGAATCGTTCTTTTTCCAAGTTTTTATGAATATCACTCCCAGGGCTCTAGTGACATTCTAATAAGTGTATTGAATTTTGAGTTGTTCAAGGGCTTTTGTATATTATTTATAAGAATGGATTGATTTCTCTCTTATGTGAAGGAATATATGTAAAATTGAGTTTTGTTGTGGTTGTTTCTTTGTTGAATGTCTCTGATATGATCATGGCTTCATAACAATTTCAATGTATTATTGTCAGAGGTATTATAAAATAGGGAGACATTACCCTTCATGTCATAATTCTTTCTCTGCTGAATAAACCCAAAGCTTTTCTTTCTTTATTGATTCTTATTTTGTAAAGTAGCAAATTAAGTGAATATTGTAGAACAAGAGGCCAAATTCCCTCGAAACCAACATAGTTTAACCACAATGGACTTTATGTTTCTGTGACTGTGCTATGATGCTATTCATTGACAAGCTATGATACTGTCAACAAATTAGTGAAACTTAAATTCTTGTTATCATCTTCAGCTAAAAAATATAGATTTTTTTGAGCATATGCCTTGCTTCCCGTGCACCAGGAGCCAATGTGGTTGGCAATAGTGATGACGGTGGCCAAAATTAAACACAGGCAGGTTACATCTATTTACTATTATTTCAGTGCTGGTAATATAAACAGGGAATTATCATTCACTAGGTCTCTCAATATGAGGAGAGTCAACAAATATAATTATTTGGTGGCAAGTTCAAAATCCAACAGGAGATGTCTCTGCACACAGGATGTTGTTGAAGGCCTTGCCACGGAATGCTGTGGATGCTAAATTTTTATGGGAGTGACTGGATAAACTGGAGGAGCAAATTCCATCAAGGATTGTTAAATAGAGAGACATCACTTCTAAAACAAGAAATTCCACGACTGCAATTTTGCGAAGGTCAGTCTGCAGGGGAAGCTTCATTTATACCTCATTATACTGCTCTCACTGTGGGCACTTTCAGAGAGAGGAACTGCATTAGATGGACCTCTAATCTGTCTTGGCAGATTTTTTCATATATTTTTCTGCCCAGTTCTTTCGGGACTATTCTGTTTCTCCCCTAGCAGTGGAAACTTTGCAGTGGTGACTACAGAGAGGTGATGGAATACAGTGCTTATTTTAGAAGGGAAATTGTTTCTGACACTACTCAGAACCATTCTGCTGCTAATGACCAAGCTTGAAGACTGCTTGATATAAAAAACATCTCTTTCTAATGCTTAAATGACTTTTAAGTCACTAATAGCAGGGATTGTGGGTAGAGAAGTTTACGCCTTCCCAGATGAAAGGCTGCAATTGCTCCAACATGCAGCTGTGTTGACATAACTGCAGGTCTTCATCTGGGGGTGGATATATATGGTAGGGACAGAGCTGTGCAGCGTGTGATCACCCACTGTCACAGTCGTGCTGCGTAGGCTTGCAACAGACCATCCTGATTCCTCTCTGCTTCTTTCATTCCATTCCCGTGTTTACATTGCTCTCTTCACAGCATCCTCCTCACATCTACTAATTGGGTTCCCAATCCACAGCGTTCAATTGGTGTTTTATGTGTTAGCATAGAGGATGCCTTCCTTTCGTCTATCCTATGCAGCCCTCCCTATTTATCTTGCTGAAGCTAATCTCACTTTCTATCCCCTCTCACTCGGGGAATATGCCCTTTAAAGTTGTCAGTCCTGTTTTGAAAGCAGTTATTGGTATTCAAAGATCTTTTTTCTCTGCTTCTTTTTATATATTTATTTATTTATTGTGATAATGACTAAGCAGCTGCAGCAGCAGGCGACTTTGGAGCGCCTCGATTTTGTTCTCAGAAACAAACCAATCTGTATTTTAAGCAATTTGCTGGTAAACTGAGGCTTCCCTGCCTCCAGCTTGCTAAGCTGCTCATGCCCATCACATCAATCTGGTTGTGCTGTGCAGAGAGCACTGAATTGCTGCATGACTCTTACTCAGCCACTACAAGCTATGGCTGCAGGCTATGCCCGGGCAAGAAAAAAATAATGACCTGACCCTCTCAGCTAACTGCACTTTATGGAAGTAAAATCATTTAGACTGCCCAGTGAGGTCTGTATGAAGGGGCAAGGTCATTTCAGAAGGTGACTAATATGCCCGTCACTGGGTGTAGGATTTACCTCGAGAATCCGTATTAAAGGGAATCTCACAGCTATCAGGGAGTTGTGAATATTGTCTGAGCTCAATATACCCAACTGCAATGCAAAAATATGTGCTAGAAATCAAGTTGACCTGGTAAGATA
>JAUBOD010000175.1:236436-248508 GCA_032353885.1 Nothura maculosa
CAGTCCGACTATATAGGCGCGAGCACACACTTGTTACAATGTCAGTGGTTACAGCTTCTGCCTCCCCTTTGCTGATTGGCTGGTCACTTGTTGCCATGCTGCAAGCCACCTGCTCAGATCCTGGTTTTCCCCCACAGCCTATTTACTTCACTGCCGGTACTTTTCCGTTACCAAAGCCCCCTTGCTCCCTTCCAAGCCTTGCTCGTACACTTCATCGTGGCCTCCTTGCTCCCTTAACCATTCCCCAACAATTCCCCCTTCTTCTTTTTGTACGAGCAAGGCTGTCTGGGTTACGCGCTCTACTCCCCTCATGAACTCATAGCACAGGCCATTACTGAACATGCAGTAGAGCTGAGGGGCACAGCCATGGGCCTGCAGCACATGAAAACTCTTCACCTCCTCATCTCGATCGACCAAGAGCTCCGTCTTATTTCCATACATTTTGACTAGAACCACATCATCCGTTATGTCACCCATGTAGCAGTCCATGAGTTTATTGGTGACTCCATCAGTGAACAGCTGCAGCGTCACCTCCTCGGGTCTCCAGTGGGGCCGCAGGCAGCGCAGGAGCTGCAGGGTGCCCTGGCAGTAGCCGGGCCCCTCCCGCTTGCTCACCGTGATGTCCAGCTTGGGCACCTCCAGGGAGCCGGGCGGGACGTGGATGTAGTTGGACATGGCGGCGGCAGGGGGGGCGATGAGACACAGACGGGCGGCTGGGGCAGGCGTCTCCTGGGCAGCGAAGATGGGGGGAGAAAATTTCCACTCAGGCTCTCGATAAAGCAGCTCCACCTCCCGCCAAGGTTTCATTAGCCTTTTTGCATCATCTTCTCATCAAACAAGTGAGAAGATCTAGGTTTCTTTGATAAAAAAAAAACAAAAAAAAAACAGAAAGAAGCTTGGCTTCAACCCATTTGCCTTAGCTTCTCTAAGGTTTGAAATGCTATCTGGATATGCAAGTTTCCCTTCATTGGCTCCTCAGAGAATCTGGCTAATCTTAAGCCAATTCAAATGTCATGATAAATAGACCAGAAAAAAAAATCTTGGCCTTTGGTGCTACATGGCATCTCAGGAGCAACTTTGCCCCAGTTATGCAAGAGCATCAGTTACAAAACATCTGTTATCAGCATATTTTAGCACAGTTAACAATCCCATGAGAATGGCTGTCTCAGGAAGGCTATTGAAATCTAGCCTGAAGGTGTGCTTTTTCTTGAGCTCTTCTTGGCTGTCTTGGCCATCCTCTTGAGGGAAACGGAATGTGCAGAAGATTCAAACAGTGTCTTTCGGGGGCCTTTATCTGGTTTTGGACTATTGCAGCAGGCTGCAAGTAGCTACTCGGGAAGATGTCCCAAAGAACACTAACATAGCCAGGGTAATTTTGTGAATCCAATGATTGTAGACTTGCCACTGGGGTCTTAGTACTATCTTCTTCAGTAGAAGAATGTGCAATTCTTATTCTGGGTGAATTGCACCCAGAAAAATGAAGCTTTTCAAACCTTTCAAAGCATTTAACAGAGTAAACAATTCTTGGACCTGAAAGGTCCCTGCCTCTGCCTTGTCTCATCTCGTGTTCCACCTTGTCCGAGGGATGAAACCTTAGACCCATCAAATCTTGTCATTCAGAATGAAGTTTGACAATAGCTATAATGTCTCCTGAGGAGACTGCCAGTAAAGGCAGCTGATAAAGCAACACGGCTGTGACCACATGGTAGTTCATAGTCCTGGCCTGCAAATCCATCTCATCACCCTTTCAAACATATTGGTGGTGCTCCTTTGCTACTCTGGCTTATGTAGCACCAATGCCCCATCTAACACAGATCAGTGGCTGGGGGAATGCAGGGTGGCAACTGCATTGATGATTTGCTTCTCATCTCCTCATTCAAATCCCACTTTCCCATTATAGGCAGAAAGTCTGCAAAACGTTGGAATCAAAGCTCTGTTCTGTGGGTATTACATTGGTGTATCACCCTCACCTGGCTTAGATGTCAGGGAGCCAAAAGGGACTGTTCTTTTCCTCCTGTGATAGAAATGAATAGGAATGAAGGATATGATCTCTTGTTTTGTGTGTGTGCGCGTTTTTTTCC
Source organism: Nothura maculosa (assembly GCA_032353885.1). Taxonomy (NCBI): domain Eukaryota; kingdom Metazoa; phylum Chordata; class Aves; order Tinamiformes; family Tinamidae; genus Nothura; species Nothura maculosa. Next base: position 238,518 of record JAUBOD010000175.1, read on the forward strand.
TAGTAGCTAAATCCACCTAATCCAGGGAAATCACAGAAAGTTCACGGTGCCAAGTCCTGATCCCACTGCAGCCAGTGACACGGCTCCAGCCAAGCTCAGTGGGACCAGCACTGTGTAATTCCTGCAGGCTCCTTGCGTACTTTATGAAGCATATGTGCTTTCTCCTTCTGCACGCCTATTTGACTTTCACACTCTGGATGGAAATGTGTCTTTATAAATTCACAAATAGCACAGCAGCTGTGTGTTTATATAACCTCATTTGAGGGCCACATATATTCTCACCCTTGTGCTATTAATATTTATACTGTCACAACCACATACACACAAATACTTCAAACACGTATACACATGCATGCCGTGGAACAATACAGCAAACATTATGATCACTTTTTATTTGATTATGCCTTTAAAAATATCTATGAAAAGGCAAATGTAAGTTTTAGGAAGATATTATCAAGGAACTTTTCATTAGATTATGGTGTCTTTATGCAAACCTCTGTTTTGGACCCTGATTTCTGCACATCTGACCTCTTTCTGATTTGAAGTACCCAGAGTCCAAAGGGTTTTGACTTTGCTGAGCAAAGTCAGACATTTCAGGCATGAGAGGACAGACTGTTCAAAAGGCATTAAAATGTGAATAGTTGTCAAAGCAAGGCCATAGATATGGGCTTCCTCCTAGCTCCAAGGTTGGGAGGAGTAGGCAAACTGGGTGGGTGTCAAGCAAGGACTTGCTGATGAATTCCTTCATTTATATCCCATACCAACCATTCTGAAAAGAATATTTAGTGGTGTGCTTTTGGTGTGCACAGAGAGGAAGGCTGAGCTATCAGCTGGCTCTTACGGCAAAGATGCATATTGTGCTTTCACAGCACTCTGCTCCCAGCTGCCTGTGCCTACCTGACTTCCTCCTCCATCCCATGTGTTTATTGGATAGGGAAAAAGAAAATAAAGGACCATTAGAAAGGACTATGTGAATATTTTCATTTTTACCAAGATGGTGGTGTTTCTCCATGAAAACTCATGACCAAAAGTGTGGATAGCCTGCACGGAAGGTTTGTTTAGATTGGAAGCCTTGGGATTTGGCCCAATGCCAGGGAGCTACTATGACAGGGAGTCTTGAGGTACACAGAAATATAGCTCCAGTTAAAGGGAACAGTTACTTTGAGTCTCATGGACCAACACCAGCAGAATTTTGCAAATAGACCTCATAGTTTCATCACTTTCATCAGTATAAAGAGTACTGTTTTCAAGATCTTAAGTGCTAATAATTACACCAGAAATGTAAAAACTCTTCCAAAACTGGGCCCCATTTCTGGCTAGCTGGCCTTCTGTTAGACTCCCATGGATAGCTAAATTTGTTACAGATAGAAATACCAACCATGTAAGTCCTTTGACTTTTGGCCCTCCAAGACTCTGAGAGCTTCTGGCTATTGGTAATAGGGCAAATGACTCCAGCTGCTGCTGCCACCCCCATGAGAAGCATAAGGAAAATTCTTTAGAAGGCAGCAATAGAGCAGGGTAAAGGCTCTTGGCATAAATTTTTTTTCAGAAAAAAAAAAAAGCAGAATCAGGCTGTTTTAGTCAATCTGTAAATTACTCAACTTGCAACTGCAAATGGAAAAAAAAAAAGCTGCAGAACATACAGTCTAGATGTTTTATTTTGACAATCTCAAATGAAACATTTTGATTTTCTTATGCTGGAACAACTTAGCGTTCTTGAGTTTGCCTCCATTTAATTTTCACTGTTCCAAGAGATCAAAACTGATTGTTCAGTACTAAATATTAATTCTCGGTTACCTTTCTGCTTTACTAGAGGAAAGGGTTTAAATGGTCATTTCAGGTCGGCCAGTGTGATTTCTTCTCTGCATCTCTCCCCACATGCACTTGATTTTTCCAGCTCAGTCAATGAACCAACTCTACGAATAAGGGGTTCAGTTCAGGCTTTCTCTGCAAGATCTTGGGGGCTAAGAGCAAATGCATCAAGGTGTGACCAGGCTGCACCGTGTGCTCATTCCCATAGCATGCATGTGATAAAGAGCAAGCAGCTTAGTTAATTCCCCTGTACTTCTTTTTTTTATAAGGAAACTTTGCTGCGAGACCACATGGCCGTTCTGATGCCAGCAAGTTCCCTGCAGATGGAGAGAGCAAATAAAAATGTGCATATTTACATTATACATGCAGATTAGATAGTGTGCATTCCTCACAGCCTGTCCCTGAAACACCCTCCAAAAGGATCATGAGGGAGAATGCAAAGAAGTTGAATCTAACTCAGTTCTCTCGTTGTCTCACCCCACACTCATGCTCCTAAGCAATATGCACCCCTGGCTGATTAACCCTTTCTAATGCCCTGTCCCATGGATAAAACTGACAGTCCTTGGCAGTTCCTACCTCAGTGTAAAAATGAGCCTAAATTCAACAGCCAGGAGAAGTATCTGAAGGGTGGTAACGATGAGGAGGAAAATTTTTGCTTCTTTTCTGAACCTTTGGATCACTCAGTGAAAGAAAAAAAGTGCACACATGAGCCTGAGGGGTTACCCAGGCACTGAGCTAAAACATTGAGATGGCAGCATGAAATCCTCTGGTATTCACAAAGGGGTTTTGCAACCAGGTTCCCCCTCAGTAATTCATCTTGTTCCTGAAACCATCTCTCCAAACATCCCTCTTCGGCACCCACAACCCCACTCCCTCTCAGAGCCCATTTCTGCTGTGCTGGCTGCCTCTTTCCAACATCCTTCCTCATGTCTCATCTCCTTCTGCAGTGGAGAGGAATTCCAAGGGCTCTGCAATGAGACCATCAAGAGTTTAAGTCATAGGGAAACAATGTGCTTGCTCCAGGTGCCCCTTCTTAAAAGGACTAAAGCTTGGCCTTCCCCCATAGCACGTCCTCCTGCTCCCCTACAAAAATCAGCAAAGACAGGAATATGGGACCCATCCTTCATGACACAACCAGGGCAGCAAGACCCTATAAGCAGTCAGAAACCATTGCTTGGCCCATGAGGAGCAGCCTGCCTCGACGTACCCACTCCCACACTCATCCCTATCTCCTCTCCCACATGGCAGCTCTTGGGTCTGCCCTCCCACATGAGGTTCCTTGGGGCACCAAGTCCTCTGGCTTTTCAGCAGGTGAGTGGCTGCCTCAAACCTGCTCCCCTCGCCCTCCCACACAGCCTGGCATCGCAGCTCCCCATTAGTAAGTTATGCCCCATTTCTCTCCAGGAAATCCTTCCCGGGCTCTGCCAGCTGCCACCTTGCAGACAGATGTTCTGCTCAGGCACACGATCATTTTTACATAGTGGCAGCCTAGTTAAATATTTCACGCTTGGTGCAGAACTTTTAGTGCTCTCAGACAAAGGGAAAAAATGTAGCTAAGTCCAGCATGGGCCATGCATGACTTGGAGGTGCTGATCCCTGAACTCCTGGTCCTCTCCCTTGGAGGTGGGTCACAGCTCTGCTCTTTGGAAGGAGCTTTCCTTTGAAATAATGTTGAATCCAGCCCTTTGTACTGCAAAGAAAACTTCCTGCACAGTAACTAGCTGCTATAAAGAGCCTGCCTGAATAAAAAATACTGAAGAAGGAAAAGATTCATGGTGTCTCCTAGGCAGGCCTATAAATTATACTTTTTGATATATTTTTAAAGCTGCAGTTTTCTGATTCATATCCATGAAATGTAAATACGCCTGACTTCTCCATATAAGAGAAATCAACAGACAAGGGAGAAACTCTTGAGCATTGCAGAATGGGAGGGAAAACATGAATAACAAAAAAATGAATGGTGGATTCTGGGATGGAGCTCGAAGGGTGGTAGCATTTCTTGGGGGACTGTGGATTTTAGGAATTATGAAAAGTCAGGCTTTAAATATGTAGCATAAGGAGCCTTCTCAGCTTCTTCTGCCAGGTTTTATAATGTTCTTACAGCCATGATAGCAGTGATAGTAGAGCAAATGAAATGAGGTTTTAAAACATAGAGAAGCTAAAGCAATGTCCATATTTCAGGTTGCATATTTACATTCCCATGTTGGAAGATCTTGCATGCAGCTATTTGGTTCTGTTCTAAACAGCTTTCACACTACTTCTACCAGCCTAATTAGAGCTGGGTTCTTCCAGAATGACATCAAGGAATGTGACTAACATCTGTTCCAAGTAGTTTGTGATGGGTCTTCTTTCTCATGAAGGATATTACAGATTGGACCAAAGTAACTATTTCTGACACTGATTAGCTCATCTGGCTCTTAGAGGTTAAAGCTGTAGTAGGGAAAAAAAAGTCAGTTTAAGATCCCAAATCAACATCTAAATATATGTACAGACTTAAAAATAGAATTTGCTCTTGCATTTTAAAAGAGATTTGAACATCAAGCTCACTTAGCATATACAATATTGCACAAATATAATACAATATTATATTTGTGCTACATCAGTTTTACTTTCAGGCACTGTAACTCTCTGGGAGGACAGTACTAATCTTGTTGCATTCCTTTAATGAATCAATTCAAAGAATGGCAAATACATAATTAAACCATCAGACAGTTGCCATTCTAGAGCCTATGAAAATGTATTGATGACTGCAGACCTTATGGCAGGAAAGGAGCACCTCCTCATTCATTGCATCAATGAGGCTGAGAGATCACCACATTTACAACATCTTAAATGCAGATCTGGAGTCATTCTGTTTAAAACTGGAGGAAAACAGTAAAGTCAATGTGGCACAAAGTACCAGGCAAGTGTTGCGAATAAAGGCTTCAAAGGGTACTAAAGTGCCATTGATTACCTTTGAGAGGATCTTTAAGATCTCAAGCCCAAGATAAAGAACTTGCACATGCACTGTAATGCTAAACCATCATCTCTACATTTCTAATAATCAGTTCTTATCCAGTAGATGAGTCTAGCCATTAGTGCCCTTTCAGAGGTGCTTAACTAAAGGTACACAAGGAAATCAAAAGAAGTTAAAAATCAGTTAAGTTCAACAGTATTGTGCTTTAAAAAATTCTGCAGCTGATTTTAAGAGGGATTAAGCATACCTGTTCTTAATGATGGCTTAATATCTTGCATACCTGGAAAGTCAATGGGAATTCAAAGGTGACAATATGATGCCTCATCAGCTTTCTTTGTATTTTTGTAGTACCTCATACCATGGCATATTTTATAGAAATAGAATCTAATAAACTAAGATCCTATACATTCTGGGAGAGGAGAGGAGGAGAAAATTGCACGTTTCATTGATAATGATAACAAGATTGCTGTATGAAGCATTTCATTAGATCCTGACTGTCATTTTGAGGAGGAATTTAGAACAATGTGGGATGAATGTGGCATGGGAAGTGGATCTAAACCTGATGGAGTGCAAAATGGAGGCAGGGAATGAAATGAGGAGTCCTTGATACCATGTATAGCTGCGAGGCTTCTAAGAACTGGTACTTCTAGCTCTCCTGGACCTCCCCCAAAACACATAGATCTGGTTTCCAGCATTATTCTTAAGCATCCTTTCAGCATTACTGCTTGTCCCACTATTCTTCATCACCACCTCTACTGATGTTTCAACCCTTGAGCTGTTTCTCTCATTTTTAAGGCATTTTGGTGCCCTTTTTTAAGCTTACTGAGTGATATTAATCCATGAATTGGTTTTCAGAGAGATGGACTGAAAGGACATCACTACCAGGCATATTCTGGGAGCACCATCCACTGCTTGTGAGGCTCCTGCGAGCATTTTTAAGGACAGACCCCATGTGAGGAAGGCAGCTGGCCGCAGTGCCCCGCTCCCTGCCTGGGCGGCAGTACCTGTCTGCTATTAACACGTAGCCTCAATGCACTTGGACAGGGAGCAGCTTGCGCTTGCAGGGACTTCCGAACAGGGCAGCCTGGAAATGTCACAACTCCTTTCCTTTACAGGGCTGCTCTCTGGCAGTGCGGGAAGGAGCTCAGACAGGCCCCAGACTGCTCCAAGGAGGAGGTTGTCATGCAGAAAAACTTGGCAGGAGCCCTCTGATGCTGAAGCCTTTCCCGGCACCGCACGGCCAGCCCCGCCAAGCGAGCAACAGCTCCGAACAGGCCGGCTCCCCGGCTGGCCCCGATCCCACTCGCTGTCTGAGCAAACGCTCCCTGTCGCCGTGCTGCATTACCTTGCCACGGCCGGACAGGTGGCACTGGCAGGGAACCAAGGAAAAGCAATTCCTTCCTGGGGAGGGGGCTTCGATCTTTGGATGGGAGAAGCGGTGTGCACTGTCAGCAAGATCAGATGTGCCTCGTAACAGTTTCTGAAGCCTTGGAGCTCGCTCAGACTTGAAAGTCAGAGGAATTTGGATAACTTGTTGTGTTTTATCTGAGCAGCACTTCTTTCCTGCATATGGTTTCTGGCTTAAGAGCGTCTGGTGGGAATGCTGAAATGCCATCCCAGAGCTGCATAATCACTTAGCTTTTTATTATAGTCTTTCAGCACCATATGACTCCTTCCTTGTGCATCTCCCACCATGCTAGAAATTGGAAGAAATATTCACCAGCCTTTTGGGTAATGGAAAAGAACAGGTCTTTCTACCCTGCTCCATCTGCATTTCTCGTCCTTCACAGCAACATTTTGGTGTTAGCACAAAGCTGGGGATCAGTTGGATGTCCCCCTAATTTCAGGAGGAGGATTTGCAATGGGAGGTGTTTATCAGACTGGGTGACAGTACCATAGTGGGAAGGAAAGAATCCTCTTGAAAGTCTCTTATGCTTCTCTTTGCTCTTTCCACTCCTTAGCAACGTCTCCTCTGTGGGTCTGTCCTTCTTAATCCTTCTTAGCCGGTAACTGCAGAATGAATCTAAATACAAGGTATGGCAGCTGCAGGCATCCCTTGGAAAAAAATCCCCATGTGCATGTACAAAAGCCTAAAAGAGAGGGAAGGAGAGAAAGCACATTAAAGGAAAAACATTCGCAGCAGGCTGGTGTGTCCTTGACCAAAGGAGACATCAAAGACAGCTTCAGTGATTTACTCTTTGACAGGCTGGCATCTCTGTGATTCACAGAGCTAATCAATTAGGCGATACATTCCCCCTCCCCACCACCCCTTTATTTTAACAGCTTCTTGCCAAGAGTGGAAGCACTCCAGAACCGATGGGCACCGGCATCCAGACTGTGCTGCAAGAGCTGACAAATGCCGTCCCAGCAGGGCTGAAAGGGGATCAGGACACTGCTAAAACGTTGCATATTCTAGGTTTATGTGACATAGGCAGTGTTGCGTTTAATAGGGATTTTGTCTGTGCTTTCCTTCTCCCTTCTGTGCCACATGCAGGCATTAAAGGCCTTCTAGCACTTGGGTTCTTCAGCTGTGTGCAAACAGAGCCTTGGCCTTCAGGCACACACTGAACATACGTAGCTATTCGATAGGGAGCAAACCGATCCTTTCTTAGGCATGAGAGGTGGATCCCAAAAGACTCTTCCTAATCCCTCCCTGCCATTTTATTTAGGGGCACAGACATATGCACACACACAGACAAGTCTAGGTTGCACACGAAAATGTACAGTCACTTCAGGCACTCACATGGCTGCAGATACATAGAAATCATATACACACGTGGTGTCCCTGGATCATGTGGTTCAGGTGCCTGGTGCTTGACAGGATGTATTCCAAGGTAACTCCCGAGGAATGTTTCAAGAACTGATCTTCCTATCAGAAACACAGTGCTAATGAAGAAAAGGAGACAGTTCTGTGCACAGGCAGAGCACTATGAGACAAATCTGTTGAGAAGCAGGGGACCCACACAGGTTTTCATCCTGCTTCTTAGCATCATGAGACATATTGTATTTGCCTGGTGAAGAAATCTTACCCCCTGGGTTCAGACTGGAAATATCTCTTCTTTTTTCATTTTGTCATACTGGATTCAGAGAACACAGGCAAAAAAACATGACAGTTTTACCCCTTCCTCTCTCCCTCTTCGCTCAGACCGCCTTGAGGATCCTGGAATGCACCCAGCTGAGCTCGTCTTCCTGGCCCCCTGTCGCTGTTAAAAGAGTTCTCCTGCAAAAACGAAGACATTGTTGAATATTCTCTGATTTGATCTGGATGAAATCTCTCATCAGATCCTGCTGCTCTTCATGGCAAAATACCCGCAGGCAACAGAGTCCAATTTTTACCCGTTCAGCTTCAGGCATAAATTTGCTGTTTTCAAAGTGGAGACTGCATCAGATGGCAGAGTGAAGGGAAGAAAAAAAAAGTCCTTCACCAGCTGTGAAAACTGCCCTTTTAATTTTCATGAAAAGATATGAGACAAGAACAAAAGGAATGTTCTGCTCCACGTTTCATTCCTCATCAGTGTAATCGACAACAACAGCTCTCTCTCACCAGTCATGTCTTAGATGCCATGAGTTCCTGGATCTCATTTGACTTCCCTCCTTTCCCCTTTGTGAATTACATCCTTCTAGATTTAACTTCTTGAATATACATTTAATTTGGGGGGGCAAGTTTTATTTGTTCTGATCGTGACTCGAACACGGTATCTTCCCTACCTGGTTCCCTCTGTTGAGGTACATCAACTACCTCTTTCTGTTACTCTACTTTGAGGTCTTGTTTCAGATGAGAGTCTTCTTGCTTTACATCTACATTGTATCTCATTAAAACTGTGCATCACTCCAGATTTCTTCTCATTACAACAGGCAGAAAGCTGAGCTTATGAGAACACAGTTATAATGAGGGCAAAGAGTATGGCAAAAAAACAACTTCTAATAGCTCATTAGTAAAAAAGACAAGTCAGACACCGCTGTTGTTTCCTCATTCCTTCTAAAGATCTGAGAGCCATCCCCTTCCCAGCCTGTGGAGATTAGCGGTGTTTAGTCTTCAGAATCAAGGCAAGGCTGTCTTCTTCACTGAGGGCTGTCTCACAGCGTTAGAGGTGTCCTGGACTCCTGTGTCTTGTGAAAAATACCTGCAGAGGTTGGTGAGTCACACTTCATAGGAATGTTCAGTGCTCATTTATGACCTTTTCAGTGCTGCTCATATACCTAGGTAGCAGCCAATGGCATGAGTGTTACCTATGGACAACCCTACTGTTGATGCTCCCATACTTTGATATAGATCCAGATCTGCCTAGTGTTGCCTCCTGTTCTGGGAATCCATTTTTCCAACCATTTAATTTTATTGCTTTGCCTTCCAGAAAATGTCTAATAATCTTGGGTCTTGATCCTCTCTGAGGACAAGACAAATAGTTAAGCAGTCATTAAGCTGAATGTTTCCACCTCCTTTCTTTTTCAAAGGAGGCTGCACTGTAAGAGTCTATTTGCCATAATTGAGTGGAAAAGACAAATGTTGGTGGATCAGTACAATTAACATTCTTTTGTCTGGTTGATAAGGACAGCTAGGGAAGCACTAGTGAAAAATAAAAAGAAAATTAGGAAAAAAAAGCTTTTGCAGTTGTCATCTTGCCTTCTCTGACATTGATTTCCCATGGTCGGCATGGCAGCCAGAGATCATTCTGGAAGACCAAACTTTCAATTGTTCTTTTTTCTTCAGAATCCAGTAGACAGCAAAGGGTTTTTCTTTACCCTGTTGACTCTTAGCCATTGCCAGCTGAAGATGCATCATTTTGTGCTGGGAAATGATTTTATAATAGCATATATCCACATACTCGCAGTCTTGTTCCTCACTCTGGGCAAAGTAATTTCAGCAGAAATTGTATTTCATGGCTTCTCAAGCTGGTCAAAGATGCAAAATGCCGTCCAGCTTTTGCTTCCTGCGAGAGTCACCAGTTGTTCAGAGCAATGTCTGTCAAGCTTTCAACGTGGGCCAGCCTAGTGCATTCTCAGACATTTTAAAACACTTGTGTTTTTCTTCATATTTACTAGAAAAGCCACAAGTTAGGAATTTCGAAAGCAAGAGCTAATACAGGGGCTGATGAGGGGCCTGGAACCTTCCTCCCCATTACACTGCTTATCATACTTTTTGTCCCAAACTGTGACAGAGTATGAATGTTCCTTCTCCTCTTCCTATTTTTACTGCAGATATATTCAGCCATGGCAATAAACATG
>JAUBOD010000175.1:261825-274404 GCA_032353885.1 Nothura maculosa
CCAAGAGTCTTCCTAAGTGTCTAGGAACATGGAATTTATAAGGGCTGGGCCAGGTCTCCCTTGTGCCCTTTCAGCCTATGATTTCCTTAAGTCACCTGGACCAGGGTGCCATGGCTGTTGGCCACAACCCTGTTAGTGTTTTCAGCTTGAATTAGGTGCACAGCTCAGCAAAGCTTGCCTGTTGCATCCCACCAGGCTTGAAACAGCAGTGCTAATACTACAATAAATTTGACAGGACTCAGTGATAGGATTTGACCTCATTTGCAGAGGGGAAAAGAAGCAGTTCTAACAACTGAAATTCCTCTGATCAAGTGTATTGGAAGCAAATAAGAAAATTGGATATGAAAGGATCACATTCTGTTTTGTCATGTTTAAGTGTAACTTAAATGTAATTTGGTTGGATTTGGCTAAGGAAGCAATGCAGAGACTTGGGCACTGGGCTGTATTTGCTGAGAAGTCGGTTGTGGCTCTACAGCCATAGAAATTCATAGGAAAACAGGGGAGTGGCTAGTGAAGCTGGTCCTGGGCTCTGAGCTAATGCATAGACTCACTGTGGGAGGTGGCAGAAGAGGAATAGTAAAATACTTTATGAAACTGAGAAGTGTCCAGCATGTATTTGGTGAAGGCATTCAGCTTGTCAATATTTGTGCTTAGCATGTAGGCTACCAACATTGAAGGATACAGCCTGACTTGCTAGGGAGTCTATGTATCTAGTCTAGCTACTGCATTTTGATACAACTAGAAGGCAAGATATCTTTGAAACAAGACATCAAGAATCCCTTGCTGCCTACCACTCAGGATGGGGGTGAAGTATTTGCAATTTAATTTGGAAATGCTTTGGGGGCTGAATTAATGAGCTGCAATCAACATCTATGCCTGGAGCATTTACATAGATGACAGCCTGTGCTTGAAGATCTTAATCTTGGATACGTAAGCTGGATAAAGACATGGAGCTTGGCCTGATGAGTGATTGCAAAGTTTGTCAGAGTTGCATCAAAAGCCCCTGCACAGTGTGGCCCATTGAGGAACTTGTAAAATGCAATATAAGGACCAGAGGCAAATCCATCCTCCTTGCACTTTTCCTACAGATGTGATATCCATTTCCTAGAATATTTCCTCCTGTGATACTTCTGCTGAAGCATGGTGATGTTTTTCATGAAGAGTCTTGGTGTATGTTCTTGGGAGAGTGTTCAAACCAGATTTCTGCACCTCAGGTCTTCAGTACCCCTTGTTCCTGTACGAGGCTTGTGCTGGGAGATGGATTACTTGGTAGTGAATCCAAGCCAGGGTGATGGCTGGTAAGACAGGAGGGACACCTTGATAGAAGAGCCACTTGGAAAAATACTAATTAGCAGGCAGCTAGTTCTGGACAATTGAATCTCAACTCCAGATGTTCCCACTCTAAATACTTTAGCAAAATGCTTAATTGATTACTATCTTGTGAGCTCTGTGTGTGTGTGTGTGTGTGTGATTAAAAAAAGACTGCTGAGCTAGAGGTATTGTCCCTTTTGATAGTAACTCTGTATAATGTGTGTTTCTTCTCCTTTTAAAACGTAAAACTTTTATCACAGCGAAACCAGGTCAGATTTCAAAAACGTTTTTAATTTATAATCCTTATTGTAGTGTTGTGGTGATTAAAGTTGCTGAAAGGCAAGACTATCAATGTATAAAGAAATAAAACGTATCTGTTTGGCTTACAATCTTTTGAGCTTGTTTAGGGATGGCCTGCAAATTTAAGGGCCTTCTCTTTTTTTATGTCTATATCATAGCTATAAGGATGAGGAACAGATTAAAGATGAAATATGCTGTTAAGTTAAAATAAAACCAACTTGAGCTTTTTACCCAGTCAAACCAAAATTGATTTTTTTCCTGTTTTTTTCAGTGTTTGAGGTCTAACCAGAATCCAAAATGTTATACAAAAGTATGGAGTTGTTCTAGTCTTCATCTTTAAGGGATTAGATCTAAGCATTGCAAAGGACGATGTGTAACAGGTAAAGTCTTTTTCTTTAACAATGAGACTGTAAGATCTCAGAGATTAGAGTTGGATTCTTGAATTGAATGGGAAGATGTCTTGTGCTAAGATAGAAATTTTATATTTTGTCCTCATTCTTAGTGCTGCCCTTGACCATTTGAAAAGGAAGAGTTTACTAGGGAAAGGGATCTGAACTTGCTCAGCTCAAACTTCCACCTACTTATTTCTTGGTTGTTGGTTGTGCTGGATGCTTTTTTTCTAGACAAGATTGTTCATCTGTGAGCTGCCAACTGACTACACAAGTCTCTGATCATGACCTTCATGCTGCTTTGTCTGCAGCTTAAAAGGCTCATGCCCCATTTAACTTGCAGGCGCTGTCCGAGTGCACCGGTCTTTGCCGTCACCCGTGTGTGTGGAAGCAGTCAAATGAAAAGCAAGTTTGAGGGTAGCTCTGAAGTAGAGACCTAATAGTTCACACATGCATAAACTTAGACTGCATTTTTTTAAATAAAAAAGGCTATTTTTAGCTCCCAGGGGGTTGTTTTGTGATTAGTAGCAAGATGTGCTGCCAAGGGATATAGGTTGATTTTGGAGAAGCATCAAGCTAACACACACCAGGCCTGATGTTTTGGACACTCAGAAGTGCACACTGGCACAGGAGACTTCATATTAGACTTGGACTGCAAAAACTAGCTGTTTCTCTTTGACAGTCCCAAACAAGCCAGCTTGATGGGAACAACAACTGTGGAGAAATCCAAAATGTTTTGGCTTCCATCCTCTGTGACAAACTGAGCATGCTGTCCCAGAGCATGGCTGTAAAGCAGACAGGCATGGACGTCCTGGCAGCAGGACTTTAAGGATGGACTATTTCTGTGCAGAAAACAAGTGAAGGCAGGATTATTTTTTTTAAAAAAAAATCTGCATAGGACTTCAGCTGCAAAATCCTATTTCAAGTTCCTTTAATCCTCAGCAGAAATGGTAACCTAGGCCATGAACTGACTGGCAAGAACTGTGGGCTCTTGTAGCTCATATGAAATTGTGATCCAAATACCTAGATTGTCACAGTTGAATGTGGTCATCAAATCTGAGCCTCTGGCAGGATGATCTCAAACTCTGGACTAAAGCTCCTGCGGTCTGTTAGTTTCCCATTTCAAAATGACAGATTGTTCTTACAGCTAATGAACTGTTGCTCTGAGAGAAGACATCAGTGGGAGCAGTTGGGCACTGATGAGCAAAGGCTGAGAGCCTGCTCTGTGATGTTTAGGGCTTTGCAATAAAAATTAGATCTTAAAATGTTCTGCATGAGATAAATCATCCATGTAGACCAGGAGTGTGTTTCCATGGGAGTGAGAGTGTGCATGTCTGATCAGCACAAGAGCTAGCTAATGCAATTGTGACCTTGCCTAGCTGCCTGCCAGTTTGTTGGCTATGGGAGTGGGATGGGAAGGAGGAGGAGCTCTAGCTCCTTATTTCCACTGTCATCACTCCTTCTGACTTTCATAAAACCTTCCCCCATGGAGTCAGCATTTCTGCTGTAAAGGCAGTGAGGAACATCACTGGGGTCCAGGGATGTGCAGACAACAGCTTTCCCTTCATGTTAGATGAACTGTTGGTGGTAAATGACCATTTGACTGTTTTGAGAGAACAAATCATCTTCCCCAAACACTGCTTGTTATGTCCATGTTACTTCTGTATCTGCCACTTTTGTGTCAAAGGTTTTTTGTGATCTGAGGAGGGATGAGGTGGTTCCTCTGGGGGAAGAGGAAATGCTGAGGTGACCTCAGAGGGCTGCAGAAGCAGGGGAAGGAGGACTGAGGTGATTGCATGTGGACCTGCGGTATCCAGAGGTATCACTGCAAGGACCTCCGCTGGCAATAGTAATGTAGGACATAGGAGAAGCTTCCCCTGCATAGTAAGAGGAGGATTTGCTGACACCTTGGGATTTTTCCCAGTTCTATGGCACAAAAATGCAGCTTGCTGCCCTTTCTGCTTGTTGGGAGCTGGCATAAAATACATTTGCTTTCTGTCTGGATTTAGAATTTGACCTGATGTTTGAGAGAGCTTGTGCATCCCATTTAAGAAACCTTCTTATTTAGGACTTATTGTGGCATTTTGTTAAAAATATAGGCATGAATTCTGCACTCTTCTGTGTACTGCTGAGTGGATGGGATCACGCAGGGTCTCTTACTGCGGGTTGTGGGCTCAACACTGCTGATCCTTAGGCCAGTCTCTCTTGAAATGCTTGGCATGACTGCCCTTTTTATGTCCCTTTTTCAAGCCCTAGTTTTAGCCCTTAAAAGGAAAGAGCAGGAGAGCTTCTCTTGCTTGGCTCGTGCACCAAAGTGACCTCACTGAGAATTAGGTCAAGGCTAACACAAAGTAGGTGAAACCTTGCAGAGAGCAGAGAATACCGGGGGGCTGCAGGCTCAGAGAGCAAACTGCTTTGTCACCACGTTAAATCAAATCCACGGCACAGCTTGTTTCTTGTAGCACTCGGGTAAGAGAGGCCTTGGAGGATGAGGAAGTGAGGTGAGAAGGAATGTGAGGAGCTACTCACTTGTATGTATGAGGTCTTTCTTCCCCATTAGATTTTTTTAAGTATTTAAAAATAAAATCCAAATAGCTGTTGGAACTCTAGGTTGCTGAATTTCACATGTAATCAAAAATACCAGCATTGTATCTATGGCATGCGAGTTCATCAGATCTCACACCAGGAGCAGGCCTGATGCCACTCAGTGCTGGGGAGAACTGAAAGTTGGCATCACACAGAAACTCCTGTCTTAGCAGTACCTGATCTGACTGCGACCTTGCTGGTGCCAGAGCTCCCACCTCTGCTTTGATGTTGAGTCCATTACATATAGAGAAAACCAAGCAAGCTGGAGAGGAAAGAAGGTTTTTTCAGGCTTTTGGCTGGATTGCAACTAAGATAATCTTGTTCTGTATTATAAAAATGCATTTTTCCCTCTTTGATCCATGAAGGGTATAGTCCTTCCTTTGCTGGCTCCCAAACTGCTTTGAGCCCTTAGTGGACTCTACTGGCCACCAGTTTCCAATATTGAAGGTGGCTACATTTCAAGGATGAAACCAAATAATTCTTCTGTGATTTCATTGTGAGATGTCTGGCTGAAAGCCTGGGAAGCAATTTTCTTATGACCCAGCGTTTGATGATAGTGGACTAAGTTTTATGCTGCTCTGGTCTCCCCTGCTTGCTTAGCTATAACCCACATGGCTCAACTGAGGTGATGGGGTAAAAGAAAAGCTGATCTGCTGCTGCTGGCAAAGGCCAGAGCCCTGCAAGGGGGCCCCTCAGGAGGGAGGAGAATCTGTAGAGATTGAGTCTGATTTAATTCTTCTTATATAGCATCTTGGCAGCTGTCTAGATCTGACAGGTTGATAATAAGACTTTCCCTCAATGCAAAAGGGAAAGTAATTTACATTGGCTTCACACCTCCAGGAAGCAGGGAAGATCCTGCCCCATGTTGGTGTAAATGGGGAGCAGACGTGCGAACAGGAGCAGGCGGGAGAAGGGGCTTGGCTCGGCTCGCTCCCCGCTTGAGCGAGCATGGGAAATGCCATTTGGAAAGCCCGACGGGTCCGAGCCCTGCGCTGGGATTTAACATTCTGCCCACGGTCGTGCTTGGGAGCAGCTTTCCAGCCAAATCCTCAAGGTTCACGCTCTTGCAAGGAGCAGCAGCGCTCCCAATTTCATTTTGCTCCATTTAGCCCAGCACTTCCGCTGATGGAGATGTGAGTCTGGGGAACTCCAGTGCCCAGCTGCTCTCGGGTTTGCTTTTTTCTGTTGCATTGTTACCATCCTAGAGCCCCTCGGGAAGGCCCTGACACTTACTGCTGGGCAGCAAAGTCCTTGATGAGATAGAAAGTAGGTAAGGGACCAATTCTCCCTGGCCAGTGGATGCAATTGCCTCTAACTCTCTCACTACCTAAGTCTTTCCCAGGAGAACTGTCAAACCAAGGCCATTTTAGACCAGCCCAAGCCTTAACCTGCCTTATGTTTCATTTTAAATCTAATCAGTTTTGGAGGGGATGTGGATGAAGGTAAGCTGCTTTGTGCATACTTTGCCTGGAAAGGTCTGGGATATAGGAGAGTGAAGCCAGGGAGAGTTTGGAGAGCTCAGTGGGAGTGCCTTGGTGCGCCCCTGGAGATGGGAAGGAGCATGTTTGCTTAGGCTTGTTTTCTAATCCAGACAGAAGCTGAAAGTTGCTGGGCAGCAGAGCAGGAAAAGACCCTGTACTGAATGGACTCAGTGGTCAGAAGATAAATTCGTTCTCCGTATTTAATCTCTTGTTAAGAGAAGCCAGTATTGAGGTTTCTGTTGATGTGTTCTAGCTTCAGATGGTGTGATGTGGTTCTTCAAGAAAAGTGAAAGTCTCAACACTTGTCCCTAAAGATGTGGCTAGAGTGATTGATTTATGGTATTGGTGGAGTGAATAGGGAAGAAGCCTCATGTGGTAGATGAGGAAGAAATGTGTTGCTGGAGAAGGAGTGAATGGCAGATCTTGTAGAAGGGTCATGCTATATAGTGGTTTCCTCAGGACAAGGTTGAAAGTGCCCTTTTGGAAGCAGCTATCTCTAAAAAGTCAGAACTATGAGACCTTTACCTGCATATTTATATGAAGAGCAAGGTAGTGGAGGTGGCCTCTGCATCTGTCCTGAGCTGTGCGGGAGGGTGGCATGGTTCTGAGATGGGTGCATCCTATCTGTGTTGTCACCGCAGGTCTTCAATGCTGCCTATCACCGTGGCAGGTAAATATGGGACCCCGCTAGACAGGCTCAGCATTTACAAGGATTTTTACAAACCATCTGGCTTGAAAGCGGAAAAAGAGATGAAATTAAGACAAGCATGAAGTGCTCCTCTTAGGCAAGCGGAGCTGAGCGCACAAACACAAAACGGGGAATATGTGATGAGGCAGCAGTACGGCAGGAGAGGACCTGGAGGTTGCACCGGTTCACAAGTAGAATATGAATCAACCCTGCGAGGCTGCTGCAAAACAGCTCATTGTATCCGGCACTGTATTAACAAGAGTGCTGTATGCCAGATATAAGGAGCAATTATTACAATCTGCTCCGGGCTGGCAGAGCTTCAGCCAAGTGTGGGTGTCCGGAACGGATGTGAAACTTTGTCTGCAGCCATTTATAAAAATTGCACAGAGTATCCTAGGAAAAAAAAAAAGGAAGAAAATAGTGAGTGATAAAAGGTTAAGCAAACAAGGCTTGTATGTGAGAGTTGAAGACACTCCATTTGTTTATTTTAGGAGAGAAAGGATGGAAAGGGGATATGGAAAGTCTTCCAACGCATAAATAGTGCTTATAAAAAGGCTGCTTACAGCTGTTTTTTCATGGTCACTGGTGGAAGAAAAAGGAAATTGTTTGAATTTTTAGCACTGATGATTTAAGTTGGTTATTAGGAAAACTAATTGCCAGAGGGGGTAAAGCATTGAAGCATGCTGCTTAGGGAGACTGTGGCATCCCCTTTCTCAGTGGATTTTGGGAATGGGTTATGCAAACAACTATTAGGACAAATAGTTATTTAAGTATATTTGATTCTGCTTCTGATCCCATGCAATGCCTTTCTCTGTACGTTTCCATAATTAAGGAAAATACAAGAACACAGCCTCTTCCTTGAGGAGTTAAAATCCATCTATAATTAGATAAAGTCTTTATCTTTTAATGGTAAAACTGGGTTAAATGTGTCGTGTGTGACAGCTCAGTTTATACATCATTGTGAAGCAAACATCAGGAGGGAAGGCAGCTCTTTAAACTAAAGAACGACATTGATGTAAGAACATGAGTAGAAAACTGGCCAGGCATAAATTAGGCAGGAAATTGAAAGAAAGTTTCTAACTGTCAGAATAGTGATGTTCTGAAACAGCCTTTCATAATGGGAATGCTAGGGGCAAAAATCAGAACTTGTTTTTAAAATGAAGCTCACCAAATTAATTCAAAGCATTTTACAGAGCAACTGCCTGGCATAGCAGAGTCCAGAACTAGGATATCCCTTTTGTTCCTGTATTTTAGGAGCTGAGGGCTACGTAAGTATTTTTATGCCAGTGGGACTGTTTTCTGCTGTTTATTGCTATAAATGTACCTCATATCTTTGTGCTTTTTCATGTGTGAGGCAGTTACTGATATTCCTTTATAATCTGAAGGTCGCAGTTTGTTTGAAATGGTCTGATTACACTGGGGTAAGGGAGGAAAATTCAAGCTTGGGAAGGGCATCCTGAAGGGGACTGCAAATCCTCAGGTGGTCAGTGTGTCCTTTTTACTTTCCCAAGGCTGCATGTAGTGTGTGCTGATTGGAATGAGTGCCGTGTGGGGTTTAATGCGTGCTTTGGGGGAAAGGCTGAGCCACTGCAGAGTGAAAAGCTGGAGCTGAACCTCATGCCGCTAGTCCCAGGTTGTCACTACTTGGCAGCTGCAATGGGGAAAGGTGAGGTGTCAAAGTGGGGCAAGCAATAGCTGCAATTCAATGCAACGTGCCAAATGCAGCTATTAGGACAGTACAGGCCCTGTGCCAAGAGAGGAGCTTAATTTCTTTGCTGACAAATGAAACAAAGATGTGATTGGAAGTGCCATGCTTTGGAGGTATGAGCAATTTCCCTATAATCAATCATCCAAACCAAATTGTTTTCATTTCTTTGCATTATTTAGCATCCATTTGATGGAAGGCAATGAGCTGGATTTTGAGTTTCACCTACTCCTTACACTAACATGATTTGTTGGCCTTGGCAGTGGGTTGCAGGGGCGAGGGGAAAGCTAAACTGGGTTCCAGCATTCAAAAAACTTGGCAGAGACCATGTCTGTGATTATCAGTTAATCATTCAGACATAGACACTGGTTGTTTGCTCTTATTAGATTTGTAAAGTATCTGACTGTGCAAAGCTGACAGCAAAACGTCTACAGAGAAGATGTTGACAAGAAGGTAGGAATGAGGAGGTGATGGGTAGAGCTGGGTTTACTGAGAGCCTCTGGTTCCTCCAGTAATTGCAAGAAGGTGAGACTGATTAATATTAGACTTCTGGATGTTAGTATGAGTGTTTCTAGTTATTGTTAGTTATCTTAAGATAACTAAATCTCATCAACTAAACTTGAAGCTGTCCTTCAGCTGCTTTGGGTCAAGGTATGTCTCAGCAGACAGCATCCTAATGTAAAGACAAGGTGCAGCTCTTGTGCATTTATGACCTCAGACATGTTGTGTTTGACCTGTGGTGCAGCTGATGGCTTGAGATCTCTTGCTAAGGGCCCCTGTCCCATAGTGTGGTGCTACCTGAGTGATGCTCCAGCTGAGATAGCTTGAAGCTAGGAGATGGCACCAAGATGATGTTCCTGGGAGATGTCTGCTCAACACATCCTTGAACTGCTTGACTTATTGTCCCTCTGGGTGGGATGCAAGATATCTCTTTTAGAGAACTTTACAATGGGACAGGACCAGAGAGTGATTTAAGGATTCATTGTGGCCTTGTTTCAAAAGCTTGGATATTTATTTAAGTAGCACTAATTTGTTTCCTTTGTGGTTAGGTGACTTTGCAACAGTGATCAGTAGCACCATGTGCTTGGACTATGGGGAGGGTGGTGGAACACATTTGCTCCTTGTCATATACAAGATAGGAGTCCTGTGCAGTTAATATTAGAAATCACAAAGGCATCAGAGTGTCTTTGACTGTATCACTAGCACCATGGATTACTTTAAGCACAAACATGCCTCTCTGTGGCTCAGATTCCCTTAAAAAATAGAGTATGTGATACTTTTCCTCCCCTGCCTTTTCCTGTCTTGCTCATTTAGCTGGTTCATAGAATTCAGAGTATTTCTTGGTGAGTATTTGTGCAGTGCTTTGTACAGCAGACCCCAGACCTCTGTGGGGGGCTTTCAAATGCTGCTGTGTTGTATGAATGCAGATGTCTGAACCGTAGTAGAAATGGCACTACATGTAGTGCTAATGAAAGCTGAGGATTAGGTGCATCTTTGTAACAGCTGAATTTCACGATAACAAATGCTGCTCATAAAAATTAATAAAACCACTAATAGTGAATTCAATAGTTAAACTATTATTTTCCCATTCATAATTAGTTCTAGATAGAGCAAATGCTTGTGCTAGGTGGAATGAATAGAGCTATCTGTTCCATAGTTTTTTCTCTTGATGTCCTGTATTTAGCAAACAGGGTGCATCTTCCCCCATCTTTCATGTCTTTTTTCTTAGAGTGACACTTAAACATCGAGCACTGCAAAGCCACAAAGTACAGCATATTGATGGACAATTGTTTTTCTCATTATTCTAAGGTGGTAAATCGCCCTCTCCTTTTATAAAATACATCAGGGTATAATGGAAATTTAGCTAGGTCTACTAATGGTTACTTTTTGTAATACCTGGGGCTTTTATCTCGTCTTTCACCTCTTTCATCCCATTTCGCCCAATCTTTGCAAGATAATAAATCTATTTCTAGATCATGGTGGTTGAGATTTCTAAGTTCATTTAATTAAGTGTGTTTTCACTTCATTTTCCTCAGCCCTGTCTAATCACTTGTCTTTGAGGTTGGGCATGATGGAAAGGGCAGGCTTGATGGGAGCAGAGAAGCTTTAGGCTTCAGAATTTTGTTAGGCGAGCAGAGAAGCTTTCTTAACTTATTTTTTTTTCTCTGTCCTGAGGGAGGAATTAGAGTCAGAGGAAGTCAGAAAACCCTTGAATTTAGCTGAGTATAAAGACAAAGGTAGTTAAACACCATCTCCTATCCTGATGTCACTTAGGTATAGTCATGCCTCTCCAGCATCGTTAGGCTGGGTACTGCTCTATTTGAGAAATGCAATAAAAGATCATGCTTCCCCAACACAGCACTTTGCCTTGATGTGTCTTCTGTGTCATTTACTGGCGCTGAGGAGGAACCTGCCTTTTTCCCCACCCTTGAAGCCGTGTCTGTGCTGGTGTGTCAGGTCAGTGTCAGAGAATACTCCGTAGCAGTCATGAAGGGACATTTCATTTGTCTCCAAGCTCTCGGCAAGGGCTGCACTTGGATGGAGGTAACAAACCGAGAAATGACTCTCTTAGCTCTGCTAGTTTAGTGAAACAAGCTGTACTGCTGATACTTTTACTATCAACCTTTGTGTAGAATTGCACAGAATCAGCAGGTCTTTAGTGGCATTGAGCTATGGAGAGGTTTAACATTTTCCATGGCTCAGATTTCACTTATGTCCTATTGACTCAATTGAGGATTTACTTTCCTTTACTCTGGTCCTGCTGGTGATGCCTGGGGCTGTGTGCTAGGGATTAGAAACACATGTTGTTTTTTGTTTATTTTTTGCTATGTCTTGTCACCACCAGTAGTACATACCAGCTGCTACAAGGGCTATCTTCAGAATGAAACCCTCTGTGCTGCAGTGACTGTTGAACCAAAAGAGGAGAAGTGGTAACAAAATACTCCCTGTGTTGTCTTTTGCTCTGTTTGCTGCCATATTGTCTTCTGTGCTTGGCTGATCTTTGCTGGCAAAAGTACAGCAGTACTTAAACACCATTCTGGAGTTGCCCTGAGGGCCCGTGGCATTGCTTGAATGGGGACAGACTGGCAAGAAGTGGAATTGGTACAAGGGCTGTGTGCTAGATGCTGATCTGTATGCGTGAGCGTGCTCAGAGCCTCGGTGGGCATGTGGGCAGCCTGAAATTACCAGCACTCTTCTCTTTAGTTTCATCTTCTTTCCTAGTGAGCAAACCTTAGCAACTACCAGAGCCAACCTACCAAGGGTAGGTCCTTGAGATCCATTTCCTTCAGATGAAGGGGGGAAAACTCCACTAGCTCCTGCTGGCTGAGTCATTAAAAGCTGCTTTGCTGAGCTTTCAGCAGCTAGAGAAACTCATCTGAAGATGCTCTGTGCAGAAAGCTTGAGTTACAACAGCCACCACAATCTGAGCAGCTTTACCTCCCGATGGGAGCCCCTGATTACATGGCAGTGATGGAAGGCTTAGTCATAGCAGCTGGTCTCCAGGAAATCTTGTGCAGGGGGGACGTTGCCTTGAGGCAGCAGACAGCATTATCAAATGCCTACCAGGGACATACGCAACAAAATGGAAGTTTAACTGCCAATTTTCCCCTTTATCTTGGTATAATTAAGCTGGTGTCTTGCAGCTCTGTTTGAAAGGAATGCTTAAAAATGTCTTATGTAGATGTATTATGGAGTATGAGTTCTGTTACTGTAGTAGTGTTGCTGAAGCCCTAGTAGATCCTTTGACAAAATCAGCCAATATTGTAAACATTGAGAGAAGTCTTTGTTTTAAAAGCTGCTAAAGAAATGCAAATCTGCCTTTATGGTTTATAGTCCTTTCTTTGCTAATCAAGGACTGATGGCAATACTAAATGGGCTTTATTGGCCACTTACAGCAAGAAATAGACCGTAAGTCTTCAGGGGATAGGTGGACCAAGTGTTTGAGGCCAATAAATATCTGTGAATGGTGACTCACCAGCTAATTGGACATATGTCCACAGAGAGTATTTGGAGTAGGCCTGGTCACAGCATGACATGCAGAGGGATGACTCAGTGTTGCTGTCTTGCAGCATTGCATCCAAACTACCCAGGAGGTGACACCTGCTAGTACCAAAAGGT
>JAUBOD010000175.1:301204-312500 GCA_032353885.1 Nothura maculosa
TTGGGTCTTTTTTGTCCATTTGTCCTTCACCCAAAATAACTTCAGTTGATGGTCAAAGCTGAGTGGTCAGCTCAAATAAAGGCATTGTTCCTCAGGTGCTAAAGATACAATATTTCTCCATTTGTCAAACTGTTCCGAGAGATTTGACTGTAGAAGACAGGAACATTTCACGGGCCAAATATAAGGTGAAGCCTTGAGAGGTGGAACACTGGTGTGGAACGGAGTAGGACGAAGAATGTAATTCTGGAGGGGAAATTTCTCTCATGAGTTCTGCCACGCTGCATTTTAAGATATCTTGCCTCTGCCACTTGGAAAGAGATGATAAGAACTCAGGTTTTCCAAGAGGAAAAAAAAAATCGAAGCCAGACAAAACCCAGAGGGCCATTCCTTGAAGGTGCCACCATGAGGAAGTGCCCTTGGTTCCCAGGGGATCGGGATGGGGAGGTGGCCGCTGTCCTCGGTGCTGAAGGCGCCACCTGCCCACAGCCCCTGACAGGGGGTCTCTGCTGCAGGAGGGTCGCTGGGGATGGGTCAGCAAAAGCAGCTCTTGTGCTGGGGTTGAACTGTCTCAGGTCATGTGAGCCGTGCTTGTGTCAAAGGGCTTGTAGAGAAGTGTAAAGAACGTGCACTCCAAACACCTGCTACCAAACAGGCGCTGAGCAACAAAGCCAATACATTACGCAAAAGGATGTATTCTCTCTCCCCATCTGAAATCTGCTTCTTACCTTAATTTCTGATTTCAAGGAAGCTGTAAGACGGGATTTGCTCTGCATTAGCAGAAAAAGAAGAGAAAGGAAATTAAAAGTGAGAGGTTTGTAGGATAGCGGCTCCCATCTTGATGGCCAATGTTCTTTGTTGCCAGGATGAATACTCTTGAGTCCTTTCTCATATATGAGCATGGATTTCTTGCCTTATGAACTAACAAATATCTTTTTTTTAACCTATATAATTTATTCCTTTTCTTTCTCCTGCTTCTCTATCCTTAATGTTGTAGTGATCCTTAGTGCCTCTTAGCATCCAGGCCAGACTGACTGTAGACAAAGTTATGGATGTTCAATACCTTCAGATTTTAGGTAGCATTACCCAAGATGGTTTGGTTACATAGGAACAGTTCAGTCCCTTGCTGATTATGTCTATTGTCTCAATCTAGCTATATAAGAATGAGGCTGGACTAGAACAGATCCCAGTCGGAATCAATCCCAACTGTCTCTCCAGCAATCAGTGCAACCTGCTGGGGACTGAGTAACAGCTGAATTCGTGGTGAGAGAAATTACAGGCATAAAAACAAAATCAAATAGACTCCTTCTGCTCATTCAACACTTCAGAACATATTTATAGGTAGTGTTCATAGCATCTTAAAAAACTGAGTTTAAAAAGAAATTACATTGCTCCTGTTGAGGAAAATAAGTTTGCTTTTCTGTCACTTTCACTATCTTTGCCCCTGATGAAAAGCAGGCAGACAGACATGAATTACATACCCTTTCATCCCTGCTCTGGGCTTTTCCGATACCCCTGAGATGGATCTGTGAAAATGAGGAGACCGAAGGTCATGTGAAGGCCATCAAAACTGGAAGAAGAATGGAAGAGATGGATGGAAGCCTGCTTATGAAAAGCTGGGGATTTGCTCTGTGAAGCAGGGAAGGACCTAGTAGAGGAACAGATGGCTTCACAGTCTGACTCCCAATTGTGCCTGCTCCTTAGACTCCTCCATTATATCCCTCTCCCTCTGCTCTCAAGTCTTGCTGTCAATGGAAGGAAAAGCTGAAGAGAAACCTTAGCACTAATGAAAATCCCTACATAAAGGATGTTACAATTTCTTTATTTTTTTCTCCCCACTATTACTTTCAAGTCAGCCATACCCTAATTCTGGCCTTATGTAAGTGGGTAGGAGAGCCACACAAACTACAGTTCTGAACTCCCTGGTGAATGCATCAAAGTAGAAACAAATTAACAGGACAGACTGACAGTCTTTCCCTCCACCTACTGGAGCTCTTTGCCAAAAGAAAGGAAATACAGCTGGTGTAAAGCTTGGAAAGGACATATTTGAGACTTCAAGCAGAAGAGCAGTCCACATAAAAGTACACAGGAAAGCTGTGCACGTTACCAGAGAATCCCTGCTCTACCACAGATCTGCATTTGTCACAGTAAGGTGAGGCAGAAAGCATGTGTCTTCCAAGGCCAGTGCTCTTTAATGGGATGGGAGAAAAAGCTCTTAGCAGGTACTAGTTATTGCCTTGGGAATAATCAGTGATGAGGCAGGAGGGCCTGTAGGGACTAAACTAATCATCAGTCTTCTCCAAGACTACGAGGAGCTACGTCACTGTGGCACGGCTCGAGTGCTGGGTAATCTCTGTGGCATAGACATCTAGGCACCACTGTGGACAGCAGAAGGCTGCTACGTGGTGAAAGCAGATGGCTGCAGTTCTGCAAAGGGCAAAACCAGAGGCCTCACAATCTGATCACAAAAGGCAGTTCTTGAGATGAAATCAAATGAGCCACCCGAGCAGTCATGTCTCACACAGCATCACACAAGAAGAGTCTTGTAAAAAGCACCCCCTTCCATTTCCCCCTTCACACTTGCACATTCAGTGTAGAAGAGAATATCAAGGTTATGTGTTTCCTGAAATATGGTTGCCTGAATAAATACACTGACAGAGACCTCTTTGTAAAGCAATAGCAGAATGAGTAACAGTGCATCGCTACCATGGGAAATAAAAAGAAAAGTAACCCAAATGCAATTCAGCCCAAACCATTCCAAACCCCAAAGGTTGTCTTTTTTTTTTTTTTTTTTAATGTGTCTGACATTTTATGGCATCAATAATGCAAACAAAGAGGAAATCATATTTGCAGAACACTAATGCACGGATGTCTAAAGCGAAATACAATACTGATTACTTTTTAAATGAAGCCACCAGGTTTTGATGTGCTGTGGCGGTTAAATTGGTCCATCAAATTCCTTCTCTAGACTAAAACAACAGCTTGACCTTCTTTATAACCTTGGATAGCCTTTTCAGCTGTATTCCGTTTAGGAATGGTAAGTGTTAGTTTGAAGCAATCTTCCTTACGGGCCTGTTTTCAGAAATGCCAAGGGCACTGAAGATGAGGGGAACTACGGGCACGTCATCTCTTCTTAGACCAACCAAGGCCTTTGACAAAAACAACAATAAACCTACTGCTAGGAGCTGTTGGTAAGAGCAGGGGTGGGCTCTGAAAGGGATTTTTGCAAGTACGACTGAGATTTTTGCCTTTAGGATTGGTGACTAACCTCTTCAGCACCTGGTAGCCCATATCTTGCCTAGAGCTTTCTGCAGAAGACTGTAGAGAAGTGTTCTTCTGAAGATAAGCGCATGAAGACTTGACAAAAGATATATATTATATATACTGTAAAGTAACTAGTTTTCTTCCCTTCATTTTTCTGTATTTTCAATGCTAATATTTCTTTTTCACACAGAAGTGCATGAGTGGTGCATCTAGGGCACAGACAAAATGGTCCCCATATACAAAGAGCAAAGCTGCTCTTTTGCCAGGGAACTGTTGCTGCTCAGTCCACTGTTATGGCAAAAGCCAGAGGTGTTTTGGTCTGGCCTGCGCTACCAGCTTAACTGCTGGAGCAGTAAGTTTGGGAGCCAGGAGGCTTCTTTTGCACTGCGTGACCTGTGTGAACTGCTCTAATTCGTGCAGCTTTGGTTTTCCATCTGTGGGATGGTGGGTAGATTGGATGTAGTCTCTTCACATCAGCTGGAAGGTTGTCTGTCGTTCAGGCCTGGATCAGGTCCAGTCCAGGCCCTGGCTTTTGGGATGGCATGTTTGGGAGTTCATCAGTGTGAGCAGCTAAGTGCCACTGGTTAAATGCTGCCTTTTAATTAGGACTGTGTTGCTGGCTGGAGACACGAAGGGAGCTGTTTATCACAGGCAAAGATTCTGTGTCTCTAGTGTTGTTAACTTCTCTAGGGAGTTAAAAAAACACAGGTTGGAGCTACTGTCACTTAGGATAGAAAATCTGTTTCAGCAGAACTGGCCTGGATGAGGTTAAAGTGATGCTCTGCCAGGGTCAAAAATGATAGTGGCTGCTCCCCGACCCTTCTCCTGTGCAGAAGGGTGGGACACGATGGGCTTCAGCTGGGATTTACAGGAGATACCCCACATGCATTACAATGAGCTTTGCTGTAAAATTCACTGCACAGAGGTTAATCTAGATGTCAACACTGCCTGACAGCAGTGAAATTACTCCAGGGCAGTGCTCCTTCTGAAGTCTTAATATAACAGTCAATTCCATCCTGCCTGCAGGAAATGAAAGTTTTCTGCTTTGTGTGCGGAATCATTCGGCGCCAATTTTCTCACTGTTTGAAGTCCAAACTGTTTGTGGTCTTGGGATTCACCTCACATTAGGACTTTCACTTCATTTAAAAACTCTGCTAGTCAAGTCCTGAGAACTGCAAGGACAGGAGCCACACAGGGAGGAAAAAGAAGAGGGTGGATGGAGAAATCTTATCTCACCTACCATATCACAATCAAACAGCTTCACCAGCCCTTTGCATCCTGAAGAGAGTGAATACAGCAGCTCAGTTATCTAAATATCAAGCAGCAAAGACCAGGGAGGTTGGAAACCAGCAGAGAGTGAGGGGAAGTATGTGAGAAAATATTCGGACCTCCCAGAGCTATGATTTTCTTCAGAAGTATTTGAGTCCTTCCCTGCTGGAGTCTTGTCCTAAGAAGCCAGTAGTCCAGCAGTTAAACATCTCCTCTGAGCAGCTGCTCAAGTTTTCAGTGGCAGGATCAGTCGCTTGTGCCGGGTGGGAGATCAGTTCCCATAGAGAACTCTGGCAGTGCGAGGACGTGCTGTTCATTTTCTTGTGCCTCCCTGCTTCTTGGAGATGCTAAAATGGAAGGCTTAACAGAAGACAGGAGGAAAGGTGGTCATTCCTATAGCTGGAAAAGAGCTGTCGGATTGAGAGTGTGAGAAATTAAAGACATCAAGGTGAAACCAACCAAAGAGTCCAGCTCAGCCCCAGGAGAAAGCTGTAAGATTGTTTTCTTCTTTCTCTTTGGTTCCTAATTCCTTTCTTCAGTTCAGCTTTTCAATGCTGTAAGCAATGGGACTTCTATCATGTATCTCAGGAAACTGTTTCATTGCTTAGTAGCGTGTACTGGAAGGGAATAAGAGGCACGGGATAGACCGAATGCTTCTGCAGTCCCCTTGGAGCAGCGGTTCACATCTCTACCTGTGTCATTCATCACACTGCCAATCAGAATGGGTGTTTTGAAACCAGTGTGCTCTGGGCTTGAAACTCAATATCTCTGCTTGAAAGGAGAGTGACAAAAGGAAAAGAGGAAACAGTTCTATCTTTTGGGATTTAGCAGCTACTTAAAGAAGCATAAAAATGCATAAGGGCGTAAGAGGTCGTGGAAAGTGGGGCGTGGAGTGGCACGTTAGAGCTTATAAAGTTTATCCACTTTTGGAAAGCAGTGCTGATAAAGGGATTTTTTTTTGCTGTGTATTGGTATTCCTTTGGAAACAAGCAGTCCTCTTATCCCAAGGCTGTGACCTTGTCTTTTCCATCAGAAAGCCACCACATCCGAGTGATGGACAAGCATTTGGGGATGTGCTAAAGCATGCCCATACCTGCTGAACCTCATTACAAAGGAGCCCTGTTGATGCACTAAGGTCTTCCAGGATCTCAGGATCCCATTTATTCAATTGGTCTATGACTGCTATTGCCCTACAACAGAAGAGCAGAACTTCAACTGTACGTAGAGGTATGAGAACAAACGATGGCTGTTGTAGTTCAGCTGATCCCTGGACAGGTCAAGAAGCAAAGATGGAAACCATCTCTGCATCGTGCACCAACAATTCAGCTATTTGCTTTGCCTCTTTGTTTGCCATTAGGAATCACAGCTGGGTAAAGGACGTAGATGTTCGCTGGCAGTAGAGGAGGAAATCAGCAGCCTTAATAAAACTGAGATCACAGTGCTGAATAAAACAAATACCTGATGGGCAAGTATTCAGAGCTAATGCCACTTTCGCAGGCTTGCAGGGATCCAAGTCTGCAGTCTTTAACCCACAGCTTGAACTCAGATAGACCCATACACACAAATTTGAAGACATAAGAACCTTTCACATGAGGGAAATGAGCTCAGTTAGCATTAGCCATTGTCTGTGGCTCTGAAAAATGTAACTTTTCTGAGGCCTTGATTTTCTTGTATTTTCACAAAGCAGCAAAGTAACTGAAGAATGCAAACCCTGGCTATTTTCTTTTCTGTACAGATAAATGGTCCTTGCTTTTATGGTTTTCTTCCTTCTTTTTTGAACCAGTATTTACTCTATGTTACAGCTAACTTGTCCTGGAACTCTGTTATGTTGGTATCTTCTTTTGTTTTTTGCTTATATCTGCCTTGACATTTAAAATTCTACACTACGCTCCCTAAACCAGTCTTGATTTCCCAACCGAAGATTCTCACTTGGCTTCTAAAATCATCCCTTCCCTTTCCTTGGCTTTTTTATTTCCCCACATATTTTTTTGCCTCGTTCCACCCACTCCTGGGGACAGCAGACAGCTCATAGCTAATGATGTCTCTCGAGCAAGAAGTCTCTCTAAAGACATCCCAGCTTTTGCACATTAGTCTGTACAGCACATGCTTCCAAACCAACTGTTTGTGAATTCAGCTCCTAGAGGGACCAGGCACAGGCTTGAAATGATGCAGCCTGGTATCTTTTCCTCCTCCAAAAGGAATTCACTGAGGGACATTTCATAAAGACCACATGGAAAGCTCTCTGGGAGACAGGGTGAGCTTCAGTCTGGCAGATCATTGCGTGTCTCCCCTCAGCGAAATCCCAGCTTTCCTCCTGCAACCTGTCAGACTGTTTGGGAACAAATTTAAAGACTGAAAAAGACAGGTCATTGAGAAGTCCCTAAGTCTAGAGACATACTGACTGCCCACAGTTTGGTGTCCTAGCATGTGATTGCCAGCTCCTTCATGCAACAGAAAGGCACCTTCAACTCTCAGAAACCATAATTTCACTGACACTCTCCTAGTAACTGAGATTGTGCTTACTCTTTCAGTGCAAAGGAGCAGCATGCTCATAGGATGGTGTCAACCCCATGGTGCCCAAACTGATGCTCCTTCAAGCTCCCTGCTACCAGGCTCCTTGAGAAAGCTGCTGCTAGAGGACTTTGCAGGTGAGAAACCTTCCTGGGCAGGCTGAGAATTCAGCCTGGCTTGTCCCCAAGCTGTGTGTGACCTCTTGGTGTTCTCAGGCATTGAGAACAGTTTTGCCTCTTAGCAGAACTATCTCTTGTGGAGGTGGAGAGGAAGCATAAGCTTATTCCATTTGTCATCTGAGAGTACTCTGTGAGCATTTCTCCCCAAAGCCTTCCCTTCCTCCTCTCCCTACATGCAGAGGGATGCCAGAGCCTTTGCGGGAGCTCCTCTTCCTGCAAGGGAGGACACCACCAGTGTGTCTTGCCTTGGTCCAGGGAAGAGGCTTCTGGAAATGAGGTCTCAGGAAGTTCATCAGTTGAGCACGGCTGCTTTCCCTGGTTCTTCCCAAAACACTTGTGCCCAAAAGAGCTGCACCAGATTCCATCATGTCTTCAGATACAAAACAATGCATCCCAAAGCAAACCTCCATCCAGCACCAAGAGGCCACGATGGGACAGCAGTGGCAAGGGAGCTGTCAGGCAGTAGCACAATGGCTTGTCTTGCTTTTTTGAGCAATTGTTCACAGTTAGCTTTGATAAAAGAACTTTTCTTTTTCCTGAGGCAGCCACTGCCTTTAGTGGGGTTATATTAAGACAGGTAGATAGCCTGGACCTTGCCCTCAGGAGCAGCATCCCCTCTTGGGCCCATTTTCTTGCCTTTCATGAGGCCACTTACTCTTGAGCACACTGAGAGCTGGTGTCATGCTCTGCTCACTTTGCTCCTGTGACCATGCAAAGAACTGGCAAAGGGACGGAGAGGCAATTTGGGGGACGAGGGGAAGGAGGATGGAGAAAAAGGAGGCTGCAGCTGATGTGTAGCATGGTTATATGGGGCCTACCACTGACTTTGGGAAGGCAGTGTCTGTTAGTAATCAGACTGTGTAAAGACCTGCAAAAATGCCAGAAAAAGAAATGAGAGTTAGGGAGAGGGGTGGCCAAAACAGTGACTTGCAGAGCCTGGCACACAGGCGGGGAGCCACGTGAGCAGAAAAGCCATTGGGCTGAGAGATGGGCTGCCCCAGGGGATGGTTTCTCTTGAAGGCACAAGGCTATTAATCACCACTGCTTGCTCTCCCGTTGCACAAGGACAGCAGTGCTTTTAGCCAAAGCGACCTGCATGCAAAGGGAGCCGTGCCAGGGCCAGCAGCCTTGTAACTGAGCTCTTTAATTCCCCAAGATGAGTCTGTTGAGGCAAATGAGGAAGCCAGGAGCCATTCTCTCCCAAAGGAGCAAGATGCTGCTGGCCAGGCTGTAGGGACCTGTATGCAGCTTCTGCTCCTCTCCCTGCACAGCCAAGCACAGTCAACATTGGTGTCCACGCCTCATCAATGACCGTCCTTCCAGCCTTCATTGCTGTGGATCTGTCCTCTGTCTAGCTCAGGTGCCTCCAACAGCAGGGGAAAAGCTATCTCGTCGTTCTTATGGGTTTACCACCAACTCAAGAGCTTCTACCCCAAGCTGACATTGCTTATCACACAAGCACAAACGAACATCACGGCCACTGCTGTCACCGCACGCCGCCCTGCAACAACACAGCCTGCTCTGACCGAAACCCTTGGCCAAGTCATGCCATGTCTGCGGATGGAAGGTAGTGACTGGCAAGAAATGAAGGTGAGCAGAGCATGCTGAAAGCTTCCTTTTCCCTAGACATCTATGACCAGGCTTTGGACAGGTTCACTTGCCTCCCCTCATTTCAAGGCTCTAAACCCTGCTGAGGCCACAGGGGAAGGAGCCACACTCCCGATTCCCTCTCCCTCCATGTGCGTTCTGTTTCTGACAAACACCACATCCAAGCAGCCTATTTTTGTCTTGGCCACTGTGGTCATCTCAAAATTGCCTTGACGATGCCTGTAGCATCCGCTGCCCTCCCGCGCTGTCCTCACAGGAGCAGCTGCCACGCTGAGGTCCCCTCACCACCATGTCCTCCATCAGCCAGAAGAAGAAACGGACCAGAAACATCTCATTTTCTGGGTCTGCTCTGGACAGATGGGATTCAGCATCCAATTCAGCTTTGCAACTGGTTTGGGGATTATTTTGGCTCGAGGGAGGTGGGCTGCGCAGGGCGGACGCTTGTGCTGAGCTCTCGCTGTCCCCACCAGCGGCTGCCACTGCCTGTCAGGCCCTTCTCCTCATTGAGATGCAGGGCTGGATGCTGCGGCCGTCCGCAGAGCCGTCTGCTCCTGGAGGCACCTTCCCCTCCCTCCCGCTCCTCCCGGGGCTGCCTGTGGAGCTATTC
This sequence comes from Nothura maculosa, assembly GCA_032353885.1. Classification (NCBI taxonomy): domain Eukaryota; kingdom Metazoa; phylum Chordata; class Aves; order Tinamiformes; family Tinamidae; genus Nothura; species Nothura maculosa. Next base: position 310,640 of record JAUBOD010000175.1, read on the forward strand.
TTCAGCCTCTGCATTTCACAACAGCTCCGAGGCAGATGCATCAATCCTTTCAGGGGCTGGGGACGTGAGGAGAATGGCGATGGGGCCGCAGGCAGGTGCTAGTGTGTCCCCGGCCATCTCATGGGCCTTGGCCCCCTCCCTGTCCCCTTGCTAGCATGTGCATTGAGGCAGGGGGCAGGAATGGGGGGAGGAAGAGCATGGGAGGCAGTAGCCCCATAGGCACGTGCAGCCGAGGGTGTCCCAGCTGGTCTGCAAAGAGCGGCCTTTCCCCCCATGCTAGGAGGAGGTGATGCGACCCTGTCCACCCTGTTCACACAGGGATGGATTTAGTGTGGACAGACAAGGAAGGGCGAGGCAGAACCCCATGGCCATTAGCAGAAGTGAAGAGTGAGGAGAAAAGAGGGTGGGAGATGATGGGGTTGTTCCTTCTGACGTCACCATCTCTGCTGGGCGAATGACACTCCCGGCTTACGCACTGGAATGGGTCGGGGATGATTGAGGAATGGGTCGCCAGGACCCCCTCGGCTCCCGCACAGCCGCTTTGGTCCCAGTGCTCTCCTGCCCCTGGCAGTGCTCGGCGTGGCCAGGAGGGAGGGCCGGGTCCGGCCGGCTCGCGGTGCTCTCGGCGGGAGGGCTGCTGGCTCCCGGTGTGTGTTTTACCCGTAGGTGTCACAATCCTTTGACTGTGTGTTCAAAAGCCTTGAGTCTATACATTTAAGAATCAGCAAATTAGAAAAATTGTCCTGAAATGTCAAAGGGAAGAAAAAGGCAGGAAGGCAGCAGGGGAGGGATTGGGAGGTAGATTGGGAAGGGAAAAAAAGTAGTCGGTAAAAGAGTTCATCCAGGGACGCTGACCTGGCTTGACGCCCATCACCTATGGGCAGGGAAGGAGGGAGCGAGGAAAGGAAATAAAGGGAGGACTAGTTTCACACATTCAGTGTATATCATACAACCAGGGCAGGGCTCTCCTCCCAGAGCTCCTGTCTGAGACAGCCCATCCAGAGCCCTGCCCAACAGACCACACCGTAGCCTCACAGCAGGGTTACAATTCGCTGCTTAGTTGCTCGGGGGAAAGATTCCTTCTCTTCTCGTTTCTTTCCTTTTTCTTTTAATTATATATATCTTTTTTTTATGTAGTTTTTCTCTCCCTTCTTTTGTTTCCTTTTTTTTTCAGTCTTACAAGTTCTGTAACAGCAGCTTCTTTCTGTATTGGCGTAGAAGTTATATATAGAGAGATATCTATAAATATATATATATAAGCCAAACTGCCTTACAGGTCATTGTTTGGTGGGATTTTTGTTGGTTTGATTTCTGTTTTGTTTTTTTTCAGTGTTGTATGTGTAGCAGGCACTTGAGTTTATATGAAGATGTTTGCTTGGGAGCTGAGGGACAGGGGACTTGGAAGGGGGAGAGGGAAGGAAGGAAGGACGGAAGGATCAAGGACTCTTGACAAGTGGCCATGGCTAGCCAAGGATGTCCAGGTAGATTGGCGTGGCCTTGCCCAGAGCATGAAGGATCTTGTAGATCTCCTTGATGTTGAGCCGTTGCTGAGGTTCTCTCTGCCAGCAGCCCAGCATGATGTCGTAAACCTCCTTGGGGCAGACTCGAGGCCTTTCCAAAACCCGGCCTTGGGTAATGCACTCAATGACCTGAAAGAGAGAAGAGCAACATCAAACATCAGCCTTCTTGGCTCAAACACCAGGCAGTTCTTGGATGATGCCCCATCCGTGATATTTGTGGCTCTCCCCATACCATTTAGTGACTAGAAGTGTGGAGGACCTGAGCCATCCTGTCACTACTGGTGAGATGTGGCTGCAGATCTCACCTGTTGGGAGCTGCAAGACTGCAGCCAGAGGTAAAC
>JAUBOD010000175.1:317193-337493 GCA_032353885.1 Nothura maculosa
GAGAAGAGAAGAGAAGAGAAGAGAAGAGAAGAGAAGAGAAGAGAAGAGAAGAGAAGAGAAGAGAAGAGAAGAGAGGAGAAAAAGAGGAGAAGTCTCAGGAGCACCTTCATTCCTAAGTGCAGAGCTGCTCAGTTCTGAGATGCCTGAAGATAAAAAGCTCATTGTAGCTCTCCCTCCTGATTATAGACACCTTGCCTAGCATGATCTCAGCTTGCTGCTCTAATCTCCCAAGAATGTCCTCCCTTAATGGAAATGGAAATAGTCCTTCCTTTGTTTGTTCCTTTTAAACCTTGGCTGCAATTTGAGGTCTTTTCCTGCATTTCCTGCTTTTATGACTTGCTCTCCCTTCCTGAGAAGGGCTTCAAGGAAGTGTTATTGACAGAACATGACATACATCAAAGTTGACTGTTGCAGAAAAGAATGTTTTGTGCTAACACGTATTTTGTTCCCTTTTGAGCAGCACTAACTCCCCAGCTTTCTAGCAAGCTCAGGGTGGTTACTTATTGCAAACGCTTTCTAGTTCTGCAATATCCTGAACCTTGCAGGATCATGGAGGCTTGCAGGTAGTATAACGTTTTTGATTCCAGCTAACTCTTTTTGAACTAGTCTTATGAAAGTACAGAATCTATGAGCTGGATCCTCAGCTTACAAGTGCTGCTATAGTGCTTGAATGAGAGTACTCTTATTTACACCATTTGAGAATCTAGCCCCAAAAGCAGAACAGAGCAGCCAACAGATCTACCTCAAGTCTACTAAAGCAAAAAACAGTCCAATTCTTTGGTCTCTTCTAGACACATCCGGGTGAAAAATCGCCATTAAAGCATCAGTGGTCATCCCAACGATGTAATGACACAATCTTGGCTTAATTCACATTGTGGCATCCAGGGACTGCCAAAGCATTCATCTCAGCCTTATGTCATATGAAGGTTTTTTTTTCCCTACTAAAAATAAAGCCATTAATAATTAATAATCAGATTAAGCTTGAAGGAAATACAAGCCAAGTAACTCCTCACAACTGTATGGTTCCCAAAATGTGCCTTAGTTATGTCCATAGAAAAGACCTTGTGAGGTATTATGTACACCTGAAATTGGGTGGCACTCATTTCTAAGAGAAAACACTGTCCTGTACCTTCTAGTTAACTATTACCAGAAAAGCCATATGTTGCACTGCATAAAACCACTGCAGTGTCATGCTTAGCCCATAAGGCTGACTATTACATTTTAAGCACTGTCTTTGACTGTCCCTTACTGTGCCCATCACAGGCTGGCTAGGGTTAAAATTCCCATTTTGCAGATGAGAAAAGGGACACAGGGAGGCAGGGAAAGGCCCCGTTCTGAAGCTGCAGAGTAAGTGAACACTAAGGTGGGGCTTGCCAGTCTTCACTTGGCTGGACCCTGTTATTTGCTGAGTTAGCAAGCTGATTTAGAGCTGAGCAGAGATGGATTAACCTGCAGATGCCACGGGAAGCAGAGCGTGCCCAGAGTGACAGCAGCGCCTTGCACACCATATATCTGCTGTGATCTGTGTCGTAACAGTGCAGACTGGCACGTGATTCCCAAGGCTGCATACTTCACTTACAGGCCCTGTCATTGCCAAAGGCATGAGCACAAAACGATACAATTAAACTAGGCTTAAAAAAAGTCCCTTTTACAGAGCTAGCTTGTCCTTGGCTCCGGAAGGGAACATTATTGTGTCTTTGGAGCACACATAAAAGTTTGCCTCAGTAAAGCCTCTATTTGTTCAGAGTTGGACCTGTCAGGTGCTGAAATAAATGACCGTGCAGGGCTGATGACTGTCAGTCAGGAGCCTGGTGCTTCTGTGGCTTTCCTGAAAGCATCCACTCATCTTCCACTCCATCCCGAGGAGTCAGGGATAGGGTAGAACCCAGACACCATGCAGCTCATATTCAAAAATAAAGATGAAATGTCCTCAAATAGTAGCACTCCAACATCTTCCGTGGAGACGCTACATAACCTGGCTGAGGGTTAAGATATTTAGCCTAAATTATCTTCTGTTTCTCCACTTAAATCCTATGATGTTGCCAAGCTCTTTTTACTTGTTATTTCAGTGTTTCCAAGACTTGCAGACTGGTCTCTTATCCCATTGCCATGGCTGTCTGGCTTAGCTTGACATTTTTAGCCCTCTTTTTCTTCCTAGATCGACTCCCCTGCCCACATGCCCATGTTATTCCCCTGCTTTGCTCCTTCAGTCTGCAACACTTTCCTGCTAATAAATAGAGCAGTCAGTGCATATCCTCTGAGCTGCTGAAGTTTCCTTCTTCTTACTGGCTCCATCTCAAGATGCCCATCTCACCTACTAGTTTCCATCACTTCCTAGTGATGACCGAGTCCACAGCCACACGTTTCTCATACTCCAGGGGACCTGGGCTTTGCTCTGAAGCCTCCCTACCCATCCAGTCTGCAGATTGCAGGATAACCAGCCACTCTCTTTGTGCAGCTTATTGCTGTATTAGATCAGAGCCTCTGGGAGCTGGGTGAGATTCATGAGAGGACAGCATTAATGGCCATTAGGGAGAGAGGTAATTCGTTAATGTTAGTACAGCGCTTGGAAAATGTAAAGCTATATAACTGCTATGTACTAGTAGTATTATAAGATTCTAGGTTTGTCTGCTAGGAAAGGAAACTGGTGTCTGGGGAAAGGATTCTCCTTGTCCCAGCTTTCTGAATGACATCTAGCTGATTAGGAAGGCGTAAGAAGACATGGCATCCCCAATGGGTTTGCCAGCACAGCGACAAGTAGCGGAGCAGCAGTGCTCCAGCAAAGGCAGTGCAATGCATGAGAAGCTTGGGCCCTTCTCAGTGATACCATGGAAATCAGACCCTGACAAGGGCTGAAAAGCCCTCAGGAGAATTTGGGGGTTGTGAGAATGCAGAGCCTACCATGCTAAAGGCAGGGCTTGGTGGCCAGCCCTGCTTTTCCTCTCCCAGCTCCCAAGCTAGCTCGGGGGCTCTGCACTAAAGGCACTATTTGGTGGGGATGGAAGGGGGAGGACTGAGTCATCCTCGCCATACTCACTGCTGAAGGCTGTTTCATGCTATTAAGTGACAGCTAAGAATTGAATTTGATCTCTGTTATACGCCAAGGTAGTGCTTTATTTTCCTTTCTTCTGCAGTTTTCTTCTCAACTTTGAAATAAAAGATTTAGTGCTTTGCTTTCCTTGGTCATTTGACATTTGCTTTGCACAGTCTTTTGACAGCTTTCTTACTGCTGCTGGCACTTTGAGCAGGCTCTGCTCCTGTTGCGGCCTCGAAGAGCCGCAAGAATAGCAGTAGGTGCCTTCATATGGTGCAGCATTAGCTACGAACTTCCCTTTTGTGTGCACAGAGTCGAGATGTTTGAGCTTGTACCGAATCACGTAGCAGTACTAGAGACCTTGGCACCACTTCTCTCCAAGAGACTACGCTCCACAAATCAGCTCTTTTTAGATCTGGCGATAAGGCACACATTCCTGAATTACTGTTTGAGTTCCTGCTGCTCTATGTACAGATGACCTGGGCTCTTCTTTAATTGCAGACCTGGCTACCAGCCCAGGCTGGGCTGCACCAGAACATATGTCCTTTAGACCTTAGCTGGATGATCCCTTGAAAATACTTAGCTCTGAACCTTCTCCCAGCAGCCAGATGTATGTCCCCATCAGGACACACTAATTCCTGCTGTGGGCAGCGTGTGTTGTTCAGCAAATCTGGACAGTTTTGTAGAAGAGCCACAGGTGGCTGGGTCACCTGAGAGGAAATAAGGACCAAAAAAAAAAAAAAAAGAAAAAAAGAAAAAAATTAAAAGAGAAAAACCAATGCAACTGAGAAACATGGAAAGCTTCTTTGTTTGGTTAAGCTGAACTCTTGAGGAAAAAAAAACACTGCAGACTGTGCAGACTGTGTCCTTGTAAGTTAAAGAGTGTCAAATCTGGTTGGGGGATGAATGACTGGTTTCACAAGGACAAGGCAAAGGCTGGTTCTTGCTAGAGATCCAGGAGGAGCCACTTGCCTTGCTGTCAGTGCTGGACTCAGCAGACTTTCCCTTTTCCCATTAGATATTTTTGAGCTTTGTGTCTGAGTGACAGATTCCAGGGCACCTTTTGCAAAGTGGAGGGATTAACTCTGACATGCCGGCCAGATCTGGGCTTCACTAAGCATTAGCTATAGATACTGCCCTGCATTTCCTACTCATAACTGTCACCTCAATAAGCTATTAAATACCCAAGTAGTTTACAGCAGCAGTAGCTGTGTTTAAGTGCCTGTTGTGACTGGATGTGATTTCCCTGCAAACTCTCTATTAATTTACCTTCAGCTTATCTAGGAAGAAAAGTGTTAGATGTCAGACTGCGTCAGTGTCAGAATTACTCTGTCCCCAAAATCCCAAAGGTTCTTTCATGACTTTGAAAGGCATCGTGTTGTGTGGCTGTAGCAGCCCCAAGGTTGAATCAGTCTGTGACTGATTCTCAAGTCCTCATCTCTTTTAAGCCCAGAAGAGGGCCTTGCAAACTCTCTCAACAGCCTTGTTCTCATCTCCAGGTCTCTCAGGTGTGCTCCTGGGTGTGCTGAACAAGTTGCACTTTCTTGATTGAAAAAAAAACAAAGAAAAGGAAGAAAGGTATGATTCAATTGTGGGTATGATTCAATTGTGGTATTTCCAAGCAAAGTTTCCACAGATGCTCTTGTTTTCTTCCCCCAAACTCTGCTCATCGTGGAAAAGCATCTTGATGAAACTGTCACACATATTTCAGCCCTTTCATTGAGTGTAAATCCTTTGGCAGGCATGGTGGAGGCAGTAGGAGCAAGATCACAGTGCACAGTTCTAGACTGCTCTTGGTCAATTAGGATGCTGGGGGACTTCCAAGGCACCAGGATCTATTTCCTTCTTGCAGTCACAGCCAGTGCTGAACATGAGCTTAAAAAACAGCACTCAACCACAGGAAGCTTCCAGACATTTCGGTTACTTTGTCTTGTTGTGTCTTCATCACGCATTTCTCTGTATGCATCTCCTGCACCTTCTGCAAGTGGCTGATCTGTTCTCCTCCTCATCCTCACTCTGGCCACCTGCTGATGCCTTCCCCTTGCAAGCACTGGTACGAAGGGATTGATGCCTGCTCCATCTGCATGCCAGTGATTAAAAGTATCTTACAGCCACACGCAAGGAGAATCACAGGGCTTTTCTGGGATGTACATAATGCATAAGAGCAATCAGGAGCTGTTTCTTCCACTGACACGCAGCTGACCTTGGTATCCCAGCCTTGCCCAAAGCAGGGGAGATGCAGGTTGCCAGAAGGAAGAGCATTGGACTGACTGACTTAGAGAGATGGCAGGCGAAGGAACCAACCGTCCCTGTGGTGACAATGTAAGGAGCCAGACAGCCCTGCTAGGGAGCGGGAGGAGCGGAGCAGGCAGGGTTAACGCGAAGCCGAGAAGGGGGTGAGACCTTCCTGCTGTCAGCAGGACTGTTTGCAGAGGGACTGTTTGTTCCCCCCAGATGCACAAACTGTGTTTAAACACAGGTCTAAAAATAAAGCCTGCCATTCACATTGTTTTTCCTTACTTCATTTAACAATCTAGTTGCTTTATGACCTGTAATTCTGCACTGCGTTGAATCAGGCGGTGTAATTTGCAAGCAGGGATAACATCCCTGCTCCCCCTATCCCTCGCCTCTGCTCCACTGAGTATGTTTTAATCCCACGGTTTTCAGCATTCCTAATGAGCCATTAACAAGCTGCCAATTACTTATGCAAATGAGGGGGGGCAGACAGGGAGGGGTGGCTGTTGCTAGAGGTAAATTCTGCTACCTAAAAACGGCCTGAGATAAATCACTGCTGCTGTAAGAGCTGCTGTACCCAGGAGTCCTCTCTGTTATATTATCTGCCATCTAAAAATGGCAGCGGTAATGCAGAGGATGGTTAAGGAAAGGGAAACAGAGGAGTAATCGCACATATATTTTTAATTATGTTTGCCAATAATCTATTTGGTGTGTTCCCTACCACTGTTCATCCTTTTCTGTCTGTTCCCAGCTCTGTAAAATGTTGCCCTAAGAGCTGCTGCCAGAGCCTCGCGAGGTGGAGAAGAGGTGACCTCTGCTCCAGGACCCCAGGGCCACCTCCTTGGGAGGACCCAGAACAACGAGCCCTGCACTGCAGATCTCCAGCAGCTGCAGGACGAGGCAGCGCTGGGATGGATCTCCGGGTGGGAGAGCACGGTGGTTCCTGGGAATGCCACCAGGCTGCCGTGGGATGGAGCAGGGCCGTGGTGCAGCACACAGGCTGGTTGGCTCCTGTGCCACAGCCCCAACAGGAGCACCAACTCGTGGCTTTGCAAAAGCTCTTTCTTAACTAACCACCTTTCTCCTGGTCACTGCCCGGATAAGACCAAACACTGGGAAGGCCACTGAAAGTTTTCAACCTCCAGCCGTCAGCTGGTTAGTGAGGCACCATATGGATTTACTGGTTCGGCTCCACAAGATTACAGCTCCTTGCACCACACTACAGTCGTTTTTAGGAGAGATGCAACGGCCATGAAACAGCACAGCTGTCAGCTGGTTGCAACTTTAAAACTGCAGCCTGTGAGGACTGCAAGTACCAACAGAAATTATCCATGACTGATCTACATTATCATTTTGCAGTGAGTTGCTAATACTACAAGAAGTATTTAATCACTCAGATAGAGACTGTTAAAATTAAACCATCATGATGCAAGAAACATGTCCATCAGGAGTCTACTTTTTTGCCTAGAGAAAGAAGGAAAATCATCTCCACTTCTGGCCTGGGAAAGTAGGAAGAAGATTTGACCAATAAATCCTAAGCTGGTGATATAAAAGCAAAGTCTCAAAATGGCTTGAGAAATGCTGCTTAGGAAATAGTAGCAATAAAGCACTTGCATGTGCTACCACTCTATGCTAAAATGCTTTCAGATTGGTATCTCATAACCTCCCCTTCCATCGTCCCTCTCTCTCGGTCCTGACAGTGACTCCCCTCCGGGTAACCAATAATGCTCCGTCTCTGTCTGCAGCCAGGGCCGTTCCTGACTGACGAGTACACATGATTTAGATAAGGCTCCATTACTTAACTTCTGCATGCCGGATAATCAGTTCAACTGCCTTGGCATTAATCATAATAATATTCAAAATTCATTAGGCTTGATTGTTTGGAAATCTATTTCTTACTAATGTCAGATTCACTGAGCATAGGCCTGGCAGCACCGAGACAAAAAATGAATGCAACAAAAGGGAATGGGATCTCCTCGTCTTTACTTGCACTTGCTGTGCTGGACAGTGATCTTCCAGCCTCTGGTTTGTTGTCCCTGAGAGTTGTCAGAGTCTGCTGGCTGACCAAGGGCCATCTCCATAAACCTACAAGAGGATATGGAGCTTTTGACGGGGCTCAGATGCTCACATACACTCATGCTAATCTTAATTGCATCTGTTGCATCCAAAAACTGTGCAGGGAACCCAGAGATTTGTGTGCATTATCACAGTAGAGACATATGGAAACTGAAAGTGTCTCTGAAAAAATAAATCTGCCCCTTGCTTTCCTGAAAATTTACAGTGCTTCAGACTACAGGCTGCGACTTTAGTGCTTTACCTGGATGAAAACCTTCCAGCACTATAACAGATGGATTGTCCCTCCTTGACAAGTTTCTAGAAGCCAACTGAGGACAGTTCCCTCTGGAACACTTTCCAGTTGTTTATCTGGGCTGTTTAGGTACTGGGGGTGATGGTGCTGCCCAGCTCCCCTTTGGGTAGGATTTCTCACCTGCTATACGAGAGGGGTTTCTCCGTAGGAAATCTTCAGAGAAATATCAAATACCTTCAGAAGATGCTCAGCTTTGCCTCCCAATGCCAGCAGTGCAGGCACAGATGGCATCTCCAGCAGGCTCAGTGAAAGAGGCCTCCGAGTGAGGAGCTCGTCATGGGGGGCTGCAGGGTCACATCTACTGAGTGATTAAACTCATGGGTGCCAGTGGGAAAGCTGTGCTGGCTCTGGCGCTGCTGAATGGAGAGCTGCATTTCCCTGCAAACACGGACACTGGTGCATGGGGGTGCACTGCTGTAGAGGCACTGTGATTGCATGATGCTAATGCTAGATATGCTGATATACTGAGGTCTGGGGAAGGAAAGGTGGCCCTGGACATGCCCTACCTGAAGCATCCCTGTGAAGAACACAGCGTGGCACCCAGAGAGGCTGTACACAACAGCTGGAGGTGGGAGTTGGAGAAGCCAGCCCAGCCGAGCTGCAACAAGGGAGCAGTGGGAAGAGGCAAGACCCAGACTAGCACACAAGGCTGGCCTTGGGCTGCAGGATCGTGCTGGAAAACAAGCCAGATATGAAACAGAAGCACCATAAATCCAGTCTTTAGCAATTTTGCCATTTGCACATGTTCGACTGATTTGCCAGTGTCTTCACAGTGGGGTCTCTAGACAGCAGCGCTCCATTAGGGTTAGCCACAAAAGGAAGGGGGAACAGGAGCACACGAGTCTAAAGAAACCACTAATGTTGCGCAGCGTCTGGCAGGGTGAACAGCCGACGCAGACGTGTCCTGAGCAGACAGGATGGTCCTCAATTATGTCACTGCTGGGGCATTTGCTTGGAGGACAGACGTGAGCGCCGCGTGGTTTCCCTGCTTGGCCAAGCCGAGGGTGAGGACGTGTATGCAGCACGTGCAATGACACGCGTGGTCGTGCACCAAACAGCTTTAAGAATAAAGAGAGTCACCAAGGAAGTCCTGTTAATTCCACTCTGCCATCTTCCCTCTGCATGCAAGGGCCCTCCAAGGGTTTAGCGGCTTTTGATGGGTGCCAATCCAGATGGCCCAGCGGGAAGCTCTCAGCTTCCCTCAGGAAGTCATGGGCAAATCTTTTCTACAGGATGGAAATTTCCTGCTTGCCACATTGATTTTCTCCAGCCTCATCTTCTTCACGTTATACTCCTATGTACTTCTCTCAATAACATCTGTTTAACCTTCAGGTTAAAAACTCAGCTCTCAACTTTGTAAATATTTGCAATCAAGTATCACATCTCCCCATCCTGGTCATTCCTTAGCCAAACTATTCACATATTATACTTTAAATCCTGCCCCTGATAAACAGGATCCCTAAAATCCTTTTGCCTCTTAGAACTAGATTAAAAGTATATATATATATATATATATGATTTAAAATTATGATTGCAATAGAGCCACAAAGTGATTGACCCTTTGCTCTTTGACATAGGCTGTCTATGCAGATGGCTTCAGAAGAGCATTTGTCTCCAGGTCACAGTGAAAGCCACAAGGCTGCTAGGGAGCTGCCACCCCCTGCCCCAAGGGACTGGGGATGGTTCAAAGAGGACAAGGTTTATATGGATAAAATGCACCGTGGCCTGGGGCAGGCATGAGCCCTCTTCACAGTGATACGACTGTATAATATTGATTAGAAGCGGCTCGGTGCTTTATTGGCCACCTGAGAGGTGTGATGAGTTGTTACTGGAATTGTACTTGATAATCAAAGGCATTTGTCACACTTTGAAATGCTCTGGGCATCGGTGTTGGCTTCTTGTGTCTCAGTCCAGCGAGAAATAGGAGCCGGGAATCCAGTGTGAGAGGCCGGCATGCGGAGCTCGCACAAATCCAGCCTTTCTCCTTCAGTTTTCCCAGAGAAACAGGCATTTTCCTTCCTCCCTCTCGCTGTTAGGAATGGGCAGCCTTGCTGCCCTCTTCTTCCATCTCCCTTAGTTGGATTTTTAAGCCATTTAGCAGCCTTTAAATGCACTTAATGAGGTTTCTGCCTGCTCTTTGCTGCCGTCCCTCTGCTTCCCTGACGCCAGGAAGAAGAGCAGTTTTGAAACCTATCGTGGACTTCCCTGCCCTGGGAGGCTAATTACACAGTAGCCGGTGACCTCCTAACTGCAGGGTAATCCACTGTGTTGTGCCCGGGCAAATTATCCAAGTCCTTCTGTCTTTTCCACAGCAGCCCTATGCGTAGATGGAAATATGGATGGTTAAATGGTCATTAATGTTGGAAGCACCTGGCGCTTCCCCATGCTGGTGAGGAACAACCCATGGGCACAGGTGGTCTGAACTGGTGGGTACAACCTGGAGACCCATGTGGGTGTTTGGGCCCTCTGGGTGCCATCTCCGGGCTGCATTTTCAGCCCGTTGGATGGGGTTGTCTCATCCTCACCTGCAGTAAAGGGACCAGCGCTCACCCACTCTGGATGGGTAGGACCTATCCAGAGTTGTGTGCAGGAAGGACCTATCCAGAGTTGTGTGCAGGAGAAAGAGGCACAGGAGGATGTTGGGGCTGTTATCCAGCTGCCCATGGAGGTGTCACAAAAATGCCAGTGCTAACAAAGCCAGGCTCACACTGCACCTGTGCCTAGAGGAGGGGATGGATGGGAATCTGGGGGGGAAACAACTGAACTTGCCACTCTCCAGCTCAGCAGGATGGGGCCAGTGGGGCCTGTTGGGGCAGGGGCCACCACGAGGGAGCTGCATGAGGATAACATGAATGTTTTCCTCTGAAACCATCCAAATCAACAAGGTGCAGACCCTGGCACTCACTGTTCAAAATCCAAAGCAAAGCAGCAACGAGATCAACAACTTTGTCCTTTGCCTCTGCATGAGGCTCTGCAGTCCTCCCTGCATTAACAGTCCCATTGCCCAGGGGCTCAAGACACCCTTCTGACCCCCAATATCTTTATGACAGCTAAACATATTTTTATGTGGCTGGGAGCCACTGACACTGTTCCCTCCAGAGAGCTGTGCCTTTTTATAACAACCAGAGCAAAGTTTTTCAGATTATATGGGCTAATAACATATTTTAATTTGTTAGGAACATTTGGGTGGGCACCGTATGATTCCTCTGTCATTTAAATAGTGACAACAGAAAAGAAAAAAAAAAAAGCTAGGAAAGAAAGGTTTCCGAGAGCATTTCTTTCCCAAACAGGGGCCCTGAAATAGAATGGCAAGATCCCACATGCTGGTGTTGAGATCGGCACTGACACCTCCCGCCCGTGCCTGGTTCACTTGGACATCTGCCAAGCGAAAGCAGCAAACATGGGATTTTGGTGTCCTTGCCACAAACGTGGTTTTGTCAAGCGAACCCTCCTCCTTAGCTGCTCTAGCAGTTTGTGCCGTGCACTAACGAACCGATCAAAGTGGGTGCCTGCATGTGTCATTGCTGACGAGGGGCTGCAATCACAACTCATGGGTGCTGCTCCGTGTGACTCGCCTTGGCATTTTCCCTCCTCTGCCTGTCTCCAACAGGCTACGTTCACCTTATTTTTTTTTCCTTTCCCCGTGCCTCTTTCATTGTGCACTCTGGTTAATTAGCAGGACTCGGCTGTAAAGCAATCGAGTCAGGGGGCTAGAGCTGCATCATACTCGTGGCATGCAAGGCATGGTCTGCCACAAAGCAGACTGGCCTCTCAGCCCCTCTCCTCTGTGCAGCATTTGTAAGGCTTGGAGTGAATAAGACTCTGCTGAATGAAGCAGGGGCATCTGAGAGGTGGAAAGTTGCCCTTGCAGCTGAGTTTGAGTCTTGCTTTTGTCACAGACTTTGTGTGTGCCCTTGGGCAAGGTATCTGATTGCTCTGGGCTCCACTTGCTAGCCTCGAAAATGGGCAAGTGTGCTGTGAGTGCCCAAGGATGCTGTGCAGATAATGGCTGTGGAGTTAAGCAATAAGCCTGCCAAGAAGGGAAAAAATGGTCAAATATTTCGCTCAGGGTTACTTACATCTGGCAAAAGAGATAGAGGGTAACACAATAAATACTGAGGAGAAGAATAGCAAAGAAATGCCTTTGTTCAGTGACTGCTTTTGCCTTGTACCTCAACTGGATCTTACAGGATTAAAGGCAGGTGATTATGTAAAATCTGGACTACAAGGCATGTGTAAGAAATGTGAGCCAAGGCCTTACCATTCTCTTTTCCTGACCTCGCATGTTCCCTTTTGCAACCTCAGCATTTTTTTCTGGATAGGTTTATCCTGGTGGTTATTTTAAGAAAACTGTGTTAAAATTCTTGCCTCTGTGCCAGGTACCTGCTGTTTAGCACACAGGCCATGACTAAGCATATACTGGATATTAGAAGAATCTACAAGTTAAAGCAGTGAGATTTGGGGACCATCTTCCCTTAGGAGCACATATAAAGTGATGCTTGATTATGAAAAAGATAAATCTGATGTGATTGATGCAGTGGGAGATTGGATTTGATGAACCAGAGAGTCTCTTCCCATCCTCTCTACTCCTAATGAATTCATCTTTTAAGAAGGGGGCAAAGTTATTTTGATGGCAGACAACAGACAAGTGTGCAGATACCTGCCAGTCCATCCCAGGATTTAACCACATTCCACCACCCTGAGGGAGGGATGCATCATTCCCTGGCTCTGCCAGTCAAGCAGATATCAACACATCAAGCAACATATCAAGCAGAACTAGGGGCAAGGATCCTACCTCCTTCTCTCTGCATTTTCCAGCCATTGAGAACTTTGATAACTCTCTTCAAACCATTGAAGTGAATGTCTCACAGGTTCCCTATGTTCTTCTAACATCCTTACCATCAACATCATGACTAAGACCCTTGCAATTTTTTTTTTGATATGTATCTCCTTGGTGAAGATGAGCAGGGATGGGATCACCTCTTTACACTGTGAGACTGGGACATGGAAAAACCCACCTGAATTGCAATGGTTTATATGGTAGCACCCACACAGAAAGGCTGCAGCTCAATGCAAGGCTGGGATCACACTGCTGGACTCTTCCTCCCCATGCACCTAACTAGGCTCTCCCTTTCATAAGAGGAATCACAGAGCAAAGCGTGTTTTGCAGCACACATATTCCCTAGCTTCGGACTCATGTCCTTCTGGCAAGAGAAAAGGCCTGAGCTTGGCATTCCTTGGCACAACATGAGTTTGCTTCAGAAGGGATGCACAGCAAAAGTAGCTATATTCATTTCTTTTCCCCTGGAATAGCTTTAATTCCTTTACTGCTACTTGCTAATAAGTTAAAATGCGGTGTTTCTATATTATCAAATAGTACAGGATAAGCAAGGGGAGTTTGTTAATCAACACACTTTCAAGGCTGGGAAAAGATAGAAAAGAAAAGCAGCAACATATTTGGAGATGGTGGCTGTAAACACAACCCGAGTGTTACCTGCTGTGACATTTTAGCCAAGGGGAGGGTGCGTATTATTGCTGGGCAAGGGATTCTGAGAAAGGATGTGAAATAGCGCATAAAAATTGTAAATGAGAAGGGAAGGCTTTTGCTCTCCAAAACGTGGCTGTTCTCAAGGACGTGCTGCACAGCTCTAGGGCCTGATCCTGCAGATAATACCAGCTCTAGCACTTCTGTGTCTTAGTACCCCACTGGCTTCTTCAGGGACTGCTTGGAGCAGG
Source organism: Nothura maculosa (assembly GCA_032353885.1). Lineage (NCBI taxonomy): Eukaryota > Metazoa > Chordata > Aves > Tinamiformes > Tinamidae > Nothura > Nothura maculosa. Next base: position 330,567 of record JAUBOD010000175.1, read on the forward strand.
GAGCACCAAGCCCAGTGGTAAGTGGTTGCAGGATCAGATTCATAGCGTGCCAAGCATTTGGGATGAAAAGAGCTATAAAGAAGTCACATATTATTATGTCACATTGCAAAGGTCAACTCCAGTATTTGTTCTGTCATGAGGACATGATTGAAAGGCAAAAAAATAGTGTCAGGGCACAGGGGAAAATCATTTTTTAAAAACTGCCTTCAGGGCTGAGGATACAAAATTACATCAGTGCTTAGAACTAAATTCCCATCCACACCTTGCAATTCAATTTCAGCTCAGAAAGGCATAAAGGGAACAAAATCGCCTTTTGGTGGCACGTCTGCTTATCCGCTGCCACATCCCCTGAAAAGTCACCGCTATCTAAACTCAGGGTCCCGTGCGGCTCCGGCAACAGGCGCGAAGATGCCAGAGCCCTGCTCCGTCACGGACACCGAGGGCTTTGCAAGAGCCACTCAGCTACTTCACACTGCACAGGCACCCGCTTAATCCCTGTCACTGCCAGCCCTGGATGAGCCATGGTGACACTGGGGAGAGGCTGGGGACAGCTCTTCCCTCCACCCCGGCTGCAGCACACACCTCCGTACACAATATCAGCGGGAGGGTTGGGAAACAGGCAAACCCTCTGCTCTCCCTGTCTCCAATAATTTGCCCTGCTCACAACCACACTGCAAGTATTAATGCCCATCTCATGGGGCTCAGCCCTGTGAGACAAGGTGGGAATGTCAGACTGGGCGGTCCTGCCTGCCCTTACAAGGGCTCACGATCCATGGCCAAAGTGGACTCGAGCAGCAGCTCTGCAGCTTTCTGGCTGTGCCCCAGGAGCCGGGCACAGTCTAATTCAGCACCATCTCATACACTGGTGCTTCCCGCAGACGCCTCGCAGGTCGCTGTTGTGGCCCATGGCTACAAGCGCCCGACGCCGCGGCTGTGTCTGCTCCAGCAAACAGGCAGTGCGAGGGCGGCACGGCGCGGTCGGCCTGTCGTAAGGCTGGCCAGGGTTTGCTCCATGCCAGGTCAACAGCACCCAAGTGATGAGTAAGAACAGCACAAATCAAGGGCAGTCCCCAGCTATCTTGCTTTGAGGCATGAAGAGAGTTTCACAACCCTGCATGGTACCCGGTACTGTGAGCTGCAGCACAGCCCACACCATCCACTAGTGCCGACAGAGCCCGAGCAACCACCGAGGCCGTTGGCCCCGAGACCCGCGTTGGCCCCGTGCGCCCTGGCTGCACAAACAAGCCCCAGAGAAGCACGTGCAGCTCCTCCCGCACGCGAGCCCTGCGAGATTCCTGCCTATTCCCGCGGGTCCCTCGGTGCGCGAGCGGCGCCGCTCTCGGGCCGCGATGCACTCACTGTTGCAGCTGCCGCCGGTGCTAGTCGCTGTCGGTGCCACGCCGCGCCGCGCTGGCCCTTCCGCCGCGCTGGCCCTTCCTGACGGTGGGCAGTGGGCGAAAACAAGGGAAGGAGACAAACAGAAGAGAAGGGAAGGGTGAGAGAGGGAGGGAGGGACGGCAGGGATGAAGCAAGGGGGCAAGAAGGGGAAGGGCATCTCTCTGACTGAGCTGTGTGTCCTGCACTGGCTGCACAGCCCTCGTTGGGTTGCTGAGGGGGACACGTGGTGTCCAGGACCTCTCTGATCTGGGGCTCCTTAGGTGGGATTGCAGCATCAGGTGCTCACCTGCCTTAGGGCAAATCAGTAGCAGCCAAGCCGTTGAGAAGCCAGTCTGCATTTAATAGTGACACTATATTTAATATGTGACGAGATAAACTGGTCACATAGGTGTTACCCTGCCTTTGGGGGCAGCAGAAGGCAGCAAGGCACACGTGGGACAGCAGAGCTCTCGGGGTTCATTTGCCTCACGGGTGGCTCCTTGTGGAAGCTGCTTTCTTGGTCAGGTGCTTTTGTTCTGCTCATCCAAATTGCTCCAGGCTCTTTACAGAGATTAAACCTTCAGGCTGGCTCTGAAGCAGGCATTGTGCAGCCAGGATTAAGGGCATCATTGGCCAAATGTCCCAGTTAAGAAGCACCTGGTACAGCACCCTACTCTTCCTCCAAAGTCTTCCTCCCCTTTGTACTGTCACTGGTTGGGGAGGGAGGAAGGACCTGTCATCATCTGCCAGCACTTATAAAACTGAGCCCTACAAAAGGACAAGGGAAAGAAAATATAACGGAGCGAAAAAGACAGGACGATGATTTCCATGCATAAGAGTGGGAAAGATTTAAGGAATGGCAGGGAAGGTAAAGGGTGGGAATATCAGAGCACAAATGCGCGGTGAATGATTAGTATGAGGTCTGTGGATTTTCAAGTGAGATGGCTTTGCTGCCACCAGGACAAAAAGCAGACAAGTCCCACCATGAAGGGGCAGCTGCTGAGTGCTGCAGGCTCTTCTCCATGTGACATTTAGTAGTGTGGATCCGATGGCCAAGGGAAAACCACAAATTTGGGTTCAGAGTGCGTCCAGCTAGTCATCACCCTGAGCACCTGTCTCTCCTTCACCAGAGGGGAAAATTCAGCTATAAAATGTAGCCGATGGCTCATTCTGCTTGGGGAATTGCCCTGGGAATGCCTGATTAGCCTCCCAAGTGCTCCGCTCCCTTCCCAAAGAGCTGAGCTAGGGAATGGGTGGGGGCCAGGCTTACAAAATTATTTCATGATGCTTGGTTAAATTGCCTCTGCATTACAATGTCACTATTAAGGGAAAAAGGAAAGAAAGATCTAGCAAAAAAAGCTGCATCCCATAGCCAGCTGTGGCAGCGGAATGGACATTGGAACGAAGCAGAGCAGATGAAGTCATCGGCAACGGGAAAAAAAAACATCAATATAATATAGTGCAGAACACAGCAAATTCTACCTCAAACACAGAGCTGAAAGAGAAACATCTTCCTTTGCCAGTTCTATTACCATGCATTTATTCCAATAACAAATAACTAACCCTGAGAGTAACCCAAAACTGATTTATTCCTCCGTCTAAGTAAATACAAAGAGGCAACGGAACCTGACTGTAAAGAACACTGATCTCATATGTTTTCTTCCTATGTATTGGAAAAAGTGGGAATGGAGTTTGTGCCTTGCTGCCAGGGGGATGCTGGCAGAGCACTTGAGTTATAGATATTGTATCTTGTCACTAATGACTGCAGGGAACTAAAAGGGATTTGGATTTTTTTTTATGCTTCACATTAATTGATAATTTGGTCTCAGAATCCACAGTGGAACACAGGATTTGCTATATTGGATCAGTCTACTGGCCCATAAAATCTGGCATCTTGCCTTCATGATGCTCAGAAAAATTATCATCTAGCGTCTGCTCATAAGGTTGCTGGCCATTTTTGTCAGGCTATACGGCTGAAACAGAGAAAAGGTCTTTCTGGCCTCCACAGGTTGATGCTTCTTTAAACCTTGAACCATGGATTTGACAGGGCTTATCACTGTGCCTGCATTACACCTCCTTAATGCAAGGAAGAAACTGCAACTATGACCAGTTTCAATAGGGATGCAGCTGTTTTCCCCCCTTGGTCACCACATCCCAAGTAGTGGGAAGGTGAATTTGCACTTATTTTCAAAGTGCAAATAAGAATACAAATTGGGGTAGAGTAGGGAGTGAGGTGTCTTGCCTTGTGCTGAGCAGAACAATATTGATTAGGCAGGATAAAAATTCCCATCATTAATTCATTTAGCAATCTTATCATATGTTGCCCACATAATTGGACGGGGAAGAGAGAAGTGGAATCACTTAAGCGTTCAAAGCTCAACACACACCAAGAAAGGATTCCTATTTCTGCGTGCGTGCAATTTTGTACATCGTTGCCTCTCGATTGTACATTGAACATGCTCTCTTTGACAGCCTGGCCCTAAACAGCCTGTTTATTAACGACAGCTGCTTGCAAATAGGGGCATTTTCCATCCAGCTGCCTTGGAGAAGGGACTCTCTGTGTCTATGAGAGAAACTATGGAACAGGGTGGGATGAGAAAGGGAAAGCCAGTGGGAATTCTGACCAGGCAGGAATCAGGAGGGAAAAGGGGAAAAAAAAAAAAAAAGGAAATAAAGGAAATATGCAGATGTCTTAATTAAGAAGGACAATATGTTTGGATATTTTTTTCTAGGGAGGTCTTCAGCTTGTCTTTAAGCAAGGCCTTTCACACACAGGAAAACCTTTACATCTATCACTTAAAAAGCTCCTATTCTACTCCATATGTAAACAACAACGACAAGAGCAGCAGAAAAACAAGCCAATTCATAATTTATCATCATTCCACCTGAACTTGCTTTTAAATTCTCTGCCTCCACTCCTGCCTGCCAGGTCTGTGGCCATTCCCACCTTTCCTGACCAATGGGTGATCTCATGGCTGCCTCTGCATCAGTGCGTGCCAGGACTGCACTCCTGCGGGTGGAAAGACTGGGACATGCTGAGGATCTGGGTCCAACAACTTGGAGAAGGTTGACACCCTCCAACTCCTCCTCAGTTACCTTCTTTTGCTCTACCTACACTTTTAATCAAACTACTTCATCAATATCCAGGAATCATCTGCTCCTCTGGCCCCATACAAAATTCTTCTTGTTTTTTGGTGATGATGCAGAGGACTGCACTTTGCTGGACCTCCATCACAGGAGAGTCTCACTGATTCGAAACTAGGCACCGTGCTCTTTTCTCTGCATCTCTTCTAGGCTAATAGGATATTCAGAGTGGAGAGAGGAGGAAGAATGGAGCATACTGCATGCAAGCAGCCTCTAGCAGGTGAATGTTCACTTAAGGACCACTGCTGGAGAACAAAAATTAGTCCAAGAGCAAAAACAGTTTCATGGTCAGAGGAGGAAAAAAACAAATCAAGGATTAGGCTGGATCACAAGTACTTTCCTTTGCCTCTCTAAATCCATTTGCTACACCAGGATAAGAAGAAAATGGAAAAGAATCCTGCCCTTCTGAGTTCAGTTTTATTGAAAGGGAAATGCATTGAAGAAAAAGGCTCCTGAAATCCCAGCAGAAAACTTGCTGTCTCAGGTTATCAAAGCAGCAGTAAACAGGCTTGGACAAGCTCGGCTATGTGGAAAAACAATCCCAGATGTCTGAACTCAGCTGAACCCCTGACTTCTCGGGGCCCAAGCACCACTTGTCTGGGTTCAAGATTTGATGGTTATTCACAGCAGCCTTTCCCAGATTCCTGGGACGTGAGGATGAGACAAGGCAGCTCTTGGGAACAACCAAAGCTCCCAATAAGAAGCAGCACAGGCATTTCCTACATCAAAGGAGTTTTTTTTTGTTTTGTTTTCATAGTCTGTAATGTATTATTTTACTTCCACAACTCTGTTCAATCACTTTTTCCACCTTTCTCAACAGTTGACACCAACAAGCTTGTGTGACAAGGAACTCCATCACTTTACCACCCACAGCAGCACCTCTGATCTCAGCCTCCAATGAACATCAGCAGGTTTCTAGCTCAGGAGATGCCATCCAGTGAATAAATCCCCCCTGTTTGCCTACATCCGTGGCCTGTGCAAATAGGAAACTCCAGTGTTAAAAAGACAACAAGGAGGAAAACTGAAAGGCTTTGGACTTCCCTGGGTCTGGAAGGCGGTCAGGCTGCTGGGGGAAAGCAAACGCCTTAGCTCAAACTTCAGGGAACTGCACTGAGCTTTGATTGAACAAAAAAAATAATTTGGACTAACTCTGAGCAAGTGTGTGAGGTTTGAATCACAGAATCTTCAAGGTTGGAAGGGACCTCTAGAGATCATCTGGTCCAACCTTCCCGCTTGAGCAGGCACATCGAGAGCATGTGGCACAGGGAGCCATCCAGGTGGGTTTTGAAGACCTCCAGAGAAGAAGGGGAGAAGTTTGGGAGGCATGTCCAAGGGTTAAGCAGAGAGAATAGTCACCAGGGTCTGGTGAACATTCCCACTGTGTTAAGCCCAAAAAGTCTTAGCCAAATGACTTGCAATGTGGAGGCTAGGTATCCTAACAGGAGAAAAGTGGAGATTAAGCTGGCAGTTTTAATTCCCCCCATACAAACTGCTCTTTTGTGCCTGTGCTTCAAAGATGTCACCAGATTATGCGGGATCTTCAGCAGCCACATCTCTCATTATTGAAATGAAATAAAGAGCAAGAACATGACAACAGCAACCGAAGCATGAGAAGGACAGGTAGATGGGGAGCTGGGGGAAGGTGCAGGTGGAAGGTTTGGCAGGGTGGAGAATTAGGGCAATTACCGTTTCTGGGAAAATGCCAGAAATGCAACACAACCTAATCTCCCCAATTAATTCCTCTGCACTTGAGTCGCTTTATGTGAAGGGCTCTTAATGCTTCAGAAGGAGAAAGGGGAAGAAAAAAGTACTCTTCAATATTTGTTTTTCCCTCAGGGGAGAAGTGGGGAAGAGGTGAGGAAAAATATCTGGTTAAAACACAAGACAATGCTGTTATATCTTCCCTTCAGGAGATAAGAAACTGTGCTGCAAATTCAATTTGCAGAGCATTTTATAGGAGTCACAGAGATATCAAAGACCAACATGTTTAATATTGCATTTACTTTTCCTAGGCACAGATCACTCCAGCATTGGCCCAGGGACACCTACCACATAATCACACCTGAGCACTTCCCTGACCTGCCCTGTTTCTGTCCCTACCACAGGTTCAGGGCAGCTTTGCTCTTCTGCCTCCAAAACACCAGTAAGGGATGGTGCCTTGAGCCACCCACACCGTGTGGGACAGCCAGAGCTCACCTGGAAGGTGAGCAATGAAAACAAAGAAAGAAATATCAAATTAGGGACTAGGGTGAGGAGTATAAAGAACCAAGAACGCCAGATAATTTCAACAATAGCTCCAGGCTCCTATACACAGCAAGACATCAGGACTGCTCTGCCTGGTTGGCCTATCTGTGTCAGTACAAGGGGTCTCCAGCTTGAACATATCCAAGGTATCCATATCCATGA
>JAUBOD010000175.1:353237-365722 GCA_032353885.1 Nothura maculosa
TGAAAAGAGCAACAGTTATTAATTTAACAAAGATAGAGATCTATGAAGACTGGTCTGCTCCTGATGTTTGTGTATCAGCTAATGGTGTCATTCATTATGGCTGGATCTACCCGGGCATTAGGCAGCTGCAAGGGTAGATAAGTGACTCCCAGAATTTCCACAAATACAGAGGCAGGGATTAAATGGGCCACTGACCACAGGGAGAGGTTGGAAGGTCTCAGTGCTCTCTTGGGGACAACACTAGGGCACAGCTACTTCTTGCCAGAGCTCTAAGCACCTTTCCAATCACAAGCAACATGCAGCACCTTCAGCAACACAGACAGGCTTTTCTTCATGCCTGGAGGCAGCTAGAGGCAGGTGAAGGTGCAGAGCCACCCTAGGGTGCTGTGAATGCTGGAGGTAGGGGCTGACTGACACAGGGCTTCAGACTGGCTGCAGAGAAGCAGCATTAATGGTGACTAAAATGAGCAACCAGCTCCTATCACCCACATTTGATTCAGGTGACATCCACATCAGCCCAAGAGAGCAAATGCTTTACAGCAATGGAGGTACCATTCTACTCATTAAAATGCCAATGGATTGGAAGAGTAACATTCTAATGGCTTTCGTACAATTAAGCTTTCTAATTACAAACTCACGGGCAGGCTGGAAGCTGCTATCTGTAGCCCCTTTGCTTGTTTGGGAAGATGGATGTTGCAAAACTGCTTAAGCAATGGGCCTTGTAATGAACGATGCCTCTACAGAGAATTCCTATTGACCTTTTCATTAATTGTTCAATAGGCTGAAAATTGTTACTTACCAATATTAATAATATTAGTAGCATTAAGGCACATGATGGTGGGCACATCCTAAATGACTTTGGTTTTAAATCTACAATGACAGTCAGGGAGAACAAATCACCTGTGGACTTTGCTTTCCACACCTGGCTTAGTTGAGTGCTTAAGGAGCAGCTTGAGAAATCTGAAATATCATGTGTTAAAATGTTAAGTGATGCACTTGGGTGAGGAAAGTCCTAATTTAAGGAAAACTCAAATGGCACCAATTTACTTAATAGTAGAGGAAAAAGCTTTTTCCTCCTTCTCTTGGCACGCATTTCTGTAGCACTCATCAGTATAGTATCTAGGATTTGCTATATTAACAAACTATTTGAATTCTTGGTCTACTGATCAGCAACAGTCAAGAAAGTTGCTGGGAATGATCTTGTATTACAAGCAGCCCAAGGATACTTAAAAAAACCTCAGAATCCCAACAGAAATACAGCACCAAAATCCTATGCCTCATCTGATTTCAGATGAAGTTAAAAAGGAAACTGTCTCAAAACAACCAGTGCTAGTGCTTGAGATTATTTACACTTCAAATGAGTAAGTCATAACATCATTAGAAATGAAGCAAACAGCTTTTTTTCCGAACTGCCTGGGGCCTTGCCGAAGATTTCCAGCTCCTTCCCTTACTCAACAACATCTTAATAAACGATCAGACATTTCTGAAAGCTGAGGTCCAGATTGTGTACCTTCAAGCTCAGGAGGTCCCAATATTATGTCTATACTATTAAAAAAAATACCATCTGTCTCTGAGACCCACATTTTGTAGCAAGTTGTTAGGGTCACCTGGTAAGCTTCAAGGAAAATATATATGAATAATTTAAGGACATATTGTAGTGGTGGGAGTTGAACAGAGGGAGAAGCAATCCCTTTGAGGTAGTGGACTCATGTAGCACCATAGGATTTAAAGTAAACTTGGATGGTTCTAAAAATAAAAATTAAATAGTTCACAAAGTTAAGCAGTTTGACAGCAAATAGACACCTTAACAGAGTCAGAAAAGCACTTCCACTGATCACAAGTTCTCTCAAGCTACAATGGCCATAAATTTTGCTTTGTAGTATTTTAGGCACAATTGGAATAGTGAGTTATAATAAATTGCTTTCCCACATGCTATAGGCTTAAAACACTGACATTTACATCCAGTTATTCCAGTCACATTGGAATGAGCACTAGGATTAATCCTGGCTTTCTGTTAAACATGGGCCTTTACCCATGAAGCAGTGACAAGCCACGGTGGCACTGCGCAAAGGGCTGCGTTATTGGGCTAACCTTGCAGCTATTCTTTGCTCATCTGTCCTGACCATAACTCACAGGAAGGCCGAGGAGCCGAAAGATGCTGGACAGCAAGGACACCTGGGCGGTTCATCTGCATAAATCTGTTTACCTCCTCCTATAGAAAGCTGAGCCCAGTCTGATAAACAGCTGGTGTTTGTTTGTTTTAGGCAGGCTTGGGTGTGCTAATCTATCCCGGCAGTGTTGTGGTCAGCCCTGCTGACAAGGTTTATGCAAACTGCCTTCCCAATACCACTGTCTCCTATTTTTTTTTTCTCTTCCTTGTACCATTAACTTATAAGAGAGAGCCAACAAGACAATTCAAAAGAAGAACCTAGGCAGGAAACACAGCAAGACCCAACAGGAAAGTAACCAGACTTGACAGCATGATGGAAATTCATTCTTCCTGTATCTACAGGAAGAACACGAATGCAGAACACAGAAGTAATTGTTGATTTAAATGAAACATCTCGTGATCCTTGTCTCAGACTCACTGTGATGCTATGTGATACAGGTGAAGTCAGCTAGATTCTCCACCTTTGTTTCTTCTCTATGAAGTCCTAACATCCATAGGTCACGTTTGAAACCTTTGCTCCATTTGTGTTCTGAATGACACATGATAAAACATCTGACCTGTTGCTGGCTGGAAATGCCTTATGGTTTCCATTCAATGAAGCAGAGACTGTTAGAAAGAGGGTAAATTCCAGACTCAGCACTTACCTTTGGAAATCGCCTCCAGAGCAGAGAGCTTTGCTTTACCCCGAAGACTCGAGGTAGAGGGTTGGGACTCCAGATCTGTGATGGCATCTTACCTAACCTCCTCTGAACCTTTTGGAGGACGGCTGACTTGATCTGTGCTTAACATGCACTCAGTCAGAAAAGTGGCTGTCTAAAAACAGCAGCTTCTCTCTCCCTATTCCTAGTCCCCTGTGTCTCTTAGTCACATCTGCTCTGCTTCTGACTCAAACACTGTTAGTCTGCTAACCTTGCAGACCCAGCATAGATATCAGGATAGAGAGGAGAGGGCAATGCAGAGATTTATTCTCTTTGTCTCATACATCAATCTACCATGTCTTGGTGGGTCACTTCTGCATTGCTCCTTATGTCAGTGCCTGGAAAAGCCAGGAAGAGTTTTCATTTAAATGTCACTGGCAGATTTAATGATTCTTCACAATTCTTTTACACTCCTATTGCAGAGATGCACTTGCAGGTGAATAGGCCAAGGCAGAAGACTCCAAGTCAACTTCCAAATCCAAGTTAGTATCTGAAGCAGTGTGGGGTAAGAGACACCTTTTGGACACTGTTTTTCCCCTCCTAATAATAACATTTCAATCACATGAATACAAATTGGGTACTTGCATGGGACCCATTTCATTTTGCAGTTAGTGCCTCATTTCTAAACCAGTCCTAAAAGATGTAAAAGAGGAAAGGAAGTTGTCAGAGATCCTGCAGATTCTGCATTTGAGATTCCCATCACTGCCAGGATCCTTAGAAAACAAGTTTGCTCATAGACTGGAAATATGGATGCAGACAAAGTACCTGGACAGCATGGTGACACAGACGATTACACTGGAATGCAGATGAACAAACCAAACCCTCAGTAGTGCTATTACATTAGCTACAGTAGCAGGCAGAATTTCTTTTTAAAGTTGGGCCATTTTTACCAGCTCGAACCAGATCTGAAATGGATTCCTCATACTTCTTTTTGACCCATGAACAGCGAATAGTCCATTTGGTAGCAGCATTTCTAGTGGATTTCCTATCTTTGGGCTTTTATTTCACAAACAATAGGTAGCTTATTATCTTTCCTCTCACTTTTACCATCCTATTAGCAGGTTTCTCTTCTGGCATAGAGACTAAAGACAATTTTCTACTAGTTTCTTCTCTTCCTCCAAAAATACCTCTCCTTCTCCTTCTCTTCTCCTTCCTTTCCTCCTCCAAACTTCTTTCTCTTCCTGCATGCCTCCTCTCCTTCACATCCTGGGCCCTGTTCTATACTGTTGGTACCAACAACCATCTCATTTTTACCTCATGATTGTTCCTTTCCTGCTGTTCTCTTGCTTTGTCACTTCTTGCCATTTCATCTCACTTGATCTCGCTTCCTACTTCTGTCCCTTTTGCTCTTCAATGTCTGTTTTAAAACCGACATCTTTCAGGTGGTTTTTTTTTTTAGGGTATCCTAAGTGGAGCTCTTTGTGGTAATGGCCTTGATTTTTGCAAGTTTACAGAGTCTCATTTGCATCAACAACACTGCATAAATAACAACAACAATGACATTTTTCAGTAGTGGCTGAGTCATTTGCTGTAACAACTAATTTATGTCAAAAAATCGTCTCTCTTTTCTTCATACACAAGTTGTCCACAAAAAGGTAACCAAGTTCTCAGTTAGTCAACATGATTCTGTCACTTCTTTCCTGACTCACTGCTAAAATAATTTTTGTGAATATTCCCTGTATGGCTTGCCTGCTCCGTGACAATTAAAATCAAATAAATACAGCTTACAATTTGCTCTGAAATGCGTGTCATGAAGATGTGCAACTACCAAACAGAGTGTCTTTCCTGGGAGGCAGTTGACTGCAATTTAGACGTCAACCAAATGTGTTCGTGAGGTTGATGCACCAGATTAGCGCAAACTGTGCCCATTGGGTAGGACCAGATTAAAAGCCTTGCAACTGGAGGTCTGACAAGTCTTTCTCTCAGAAACACGTCTCTTAGAGAAGAGAAGCTAATGCACTCGATAGCTGCACAGAACCTGAGTCATCTTCTTCACTTGGTGCAAATCCATCAAAGTCAATGGAGGATATTGATTGCAATTGCAGACTGCTGCGAAGTAGATGTAAACAAAGAGAGAATCAGCCCCACATAATTTAAAAATGGAGAAATAAACAGGTTGCTTTTTATCTCCATATGGACTCTAAGGAAGTAGCCTTCTGCTTCTGGTGGCTTCCCTCATGCTTTGACATGAGCAACCTTTGGGAAAAGACCCCCAGTTCATGCTTTGGTGGCTTGACTTTGTGCCTACACTCTGCTTCTCTGCCTAAACCTCCTATCAAGGCACCCTTCAAGGACTCAAATTCAAAATAATCATAATTATAAGCACCAAGCAAATCTGAGAATCCTTTCAAAGGCACTCCCAAATGAGGTTTGATTTTTTTTTCGTTAGTTTAAGCCAATATGAATCTTTGAGAACTTCAGAGACCAATCTTTCACCTGAGCTCCAACCCCCGGGTGCACAAGCTCCTTCTCACTCCCTGCTTCCCAGGCCCTGTGGACAAGACCACCTAAATGAGGCCTCTCTCTGCACTTTTGAGGCTGCATTTAAATCTTGCTCATTCTGCATGACAGGCCTAATAGCCATTCCTGTGTGTCCACAGAGCAAAAATATAGATCTAAGCTTTCCAGCTCACATTTTCATTGTGTCAGCATCCTCTCCTTTGGCCTTGATGGATAAAACATGAAATACAAATAACACTATCCCTTTTACTATGTCACCCCTTGCGACTCTTTGCATGCTTTCTCATCCTCCAACAAGCCAATATAAGGCATTTGGCTTCACAGTCTCTCTTTAGATCATTTTTCACATCTCAGTACCTGACCGAGAAGCTGGCAGCTTACTTCCAGGGATCCCCTGGTGCCTGACTATATATTATATTATGAAACAATCATAATCACCTGTGGCAATTGCTACATAAAGACCTTAAAAACCTCTCCATTTCAATTTTGCAGGTCTTTGCATCTTCTTCCCACTCCCTTCATTTCCTGGGAGCATTTGTGTGATGCCAGCACAGTGCCCAAATGGGAAGATCCCATTAGTGCTTAGCTGCCCCAAAAGACCTCAGGCTAAAACACTACATCCTACTGAAAGTATCTGGTAAAAATTAGCTGACCTTGATGCGTTTAGCTGGACATCTCTGACTAAATTAGTAAATAAATATTAAAAAAAAAATCCAAGCACCTTGAGCCATGCCAGGAGCTGATATCCAGTGTAATCAGGGAAATGAAACAAGAAAAGCTTCCACAATCCGGAGTTCTGATCCTTTGAAAATACCTTATGTGCAGCGCTTCCAAGAATACCGGTGGCAATTAGGTGATCACCACCTCCTGTGGCCTCTGCTGCTGCACGAGTGCATGGAAAGCAAGCGCTGACCCAAAGTGCCACCTTCCACTAACCAGCTAAGTGCAGCGAGTCTCCATGGGAGGCAGAGCCGCTGTTCTGGCAGCAGCCCTCCAGCTGCACCGTGATCTCATTAGCAGCACAGAGAGCCTGGATTAGCACCTGCTGAGTTGCAGTAACTCGAGCTGCTGCAGCCCCACTGCAGTGCGAGCTCCAGGACCAGCCGCGCTGCACCAAGGTGGCCCCCGTGACAGCCTGCAAGGATGATCTTCTCATGCACCATACCTTGAGATAAGGGTGAATGTAAAGATAGCAGGCATATGTGTACATGGGAATAGGCATAGAGGAGCTGGGAGAAGGGTGAAGCAGAAGTCACCATCTGGTCAAAAAAAGCAGCTAATGCAAGCCCAGGGGCTGCCGTATTATCCACTGAATCCACTGCCATATTATCCATACTGGATTCCTGTGTTCACAAGCAGGTCATATAAACTAGTGTGACAGACCTGCGAAGTTTCAACCCAAACCAAAGCAACCTTTCATTTGCTTCATTTAAAGTTTGAAAAATGATGATAATGTTGGAATATGCTTGGCATCCCCCCTCCCTCCGCTTGCATAAAAGCTACTGTCACAGCCTGAATTAACTGACACTCCTATAAAAACAAATTATGACTTCAAAATCCTCATCCATTCCAGTACCATAAATCTGAGTACAAAATGGCTAGTAATGATTTTATAAAGAGAGGAATATAAGCTGTCCCGGGTTTCCTGGGTGCTGGGCAGACTCTCAGCCAGACACAGCATAACCACATGCTGCAGAAGCACGGATGGGGAGATCCCAAAACCATGGAAGCAAAGGAGCTACAGCAAGAGAGAGCCCCCCAAGGGTCATCCTCAGCAATTTTTTGTATGTGCTAGTGACTGTAGCAACAGAGAAATGAAACCTCCCACCTGCCTGTACACTTTGGTCTTGCACAGTAGCAGGCTCTTTCCTTTCAGATCGCAGCCATCTCCTCTTCCAGTCAGTTTGGGTCTTTCCGAAATTATTCCAGCAAGAGCTCTTAATATCCATGGGGCCATTCCTTCATCCTAGGAGGTAAATCTCTCTGATCCCACGCTGATGTGATTCACTTCCCCTATGCTAAGTTGTGGCCACTGCTGCTCCAGCAAGACCCTGCTCCTCCTTGGCCACCAAACCCAGACTGGCTCCCCTGGGGACAGCGAAGCAGTCATGATGGGACCGCAGCCTTATTTACATTCCAAAAGAACAAGCCAAAAAGATTCCCTTTGTCTTTCGCATCCACTCAAATAGACTTTCTGGCTGCCACCAGGCTACAAAGCCCAACCTGCCTCTCGAGCTTCAGCAGTCTATCTTGTTGACATCCAGCATCAACTTCGCATCCCAAAGGGCCCCTTGGACTCTGCCTTCAGTAAACAGCATTATCTGCACCCCTGGGACTCCTCTCAGTGCAAAGACAGCCAGCAGGAGACGTGCAGAGAAGGGAGCAGAGTGGGCTGCAGAGGGCTTTGCATTGGGTGCGTGTCCAAGAGCACCACCACCATGTATCATAAAAGACACCCATAAAAGCACCACCTGCACTGACTCACCGTTACACTCCAGCAGCCCTTGGAAATACGGATTGGGATTCTTGGCAGGGTGGGAGGAAAAGGGAATAGGAGAGGGGAAGGGAGTCTTTCTGGTGAATGTGTTTTCTTTCCACCAGCCAGGCCCTTAGGTCCCCTGCTGCCAAAGCACTCAGAATAAAACATTAATTCAATACCACACATTTAATTACACATTATTTGAAAGTGAATTTATTTAACGGAGGAAAATAGTCTTCAGAGAGCATCTGCCTCCCTCAGACTCATGCATCTGCTGGGAGGGGGCTCAGAGAGGAGATAGGAGGAATAACAGCTTGTTCTATATCAGCAGCTATTGCCGCTCTGCTCAACCCTTCAAAAGGGGAGATTTTAAAGAGATACGGCTGTGTTTTGCAGGAACTTACTGGATGATTTGATTTTCCAGCCAGTTTTCACTTGATTGGAAAGTGCTGCTGCAGAGAGATATCACTTGTCTTTTCTCTGTAATTTATTATTTTATTTTTCTGAGAAACGAGAGGGATTACTAGTAGAGGAATGGAGAAGGACTTGCTGCCCCTCAGGAGACCATGCTGTAGTCAGATTTCAAGCTTAAGGCTTTAACAACAGAGTAATCAGACACTTAGTGGCATCCTATATTGCTGAGATAACCACAGCAAAGCTGGGACCAACCAGGTCTCGGTGGCAGCTGCACAGGTTCATGACAATCCCATCAGGAACGCAGGGACTTACCTTCTGCTCCCAAGGTTTTGGAGGCACTTTGCTCACTTGCTCCCCAGTCTGCAGGTTCATCACCATGGCTGTCCATGCAGCTCCCAGGCTGCCTGCACTAGCTGGGACAAGAAGCCTGGCAGCACCTAAACTGAAGCTGCATTGAGACTCACAATTCCCCATCCAAACTCCACTGAGGAGATCATCACCTTTGCCTGCAGAAAAGCAGGGGGTGACTCCAGTTGCTGGCACAGGTGCACCCTCCTTGGCTGCAAATGAATCATGCTGAACTGCTGCAAGGCCAGAAAAGAGCTGCTTGGTCCTTCGCAGGGAGGACTTTCCTCCCAGCCTGGGATTTCTCCTTTCCTGTCAACTGTGTTTTGCTGCCCCTGAAAAGCCCCAGCAGGAAGATGCGGCTCCAGGCTGGGTTAACTCCATGCAAGGCTACAGTCATGCCACAGCAAGAGCCTTTCTCCCACTCCTCACTCCTGCACATAGTCTTCCCTCCCACTCCTTCATTAGGGAGCAGCACCAAAAAGCTGCCTTATCTCCATAACAGCCTTGCTTAGACCACAAGCCCCATGAAGCAGAGTGAGAGAGACAGGGAAACGCACCATCCTGGGAGCTCCACCAGCAGCAGCTCTCCATGTGCCACCAAGAGGCAATGGGATGGTTGGTGCCAGGCTAGTACTTACCAGCAGTGGGTTATGGTCCTTCAAGTACTGCATGTCCTTCAAGTACTGCATGTCAAGTACTGCATGTAGAGGGTATCTACTGCCTTCTTCAGTCTCAAAATGTGGTTTCTGTGGGCTCAGTAGTGGCAGCACCATCCCAATCCATGGCCTTAATCCATGGTTCTAGCCACTCACCCAAACCGCTTCCACCTAGTCTAGCTCAGCCATTGCTACCTTTCTAATGATTGCTGATCTTAATAAGCGGTCACCATCAATGCTAAAAGGTCCCTCATGAAACAATTTCACAAGCACACTGAACATGTTCTGGGGACCATATGGACTTTAGGAGAAGAATGACATTAAAGGAGATACAATTTGCACTCAAGAGCAGATTCACAGCTGTGGTCCAGGATGCAGAACCTGCTCTTAACTGGCCCCAAACATGGGTGAAAAACAAACAAACAAACAGAGAAATATTTTAGAAGAAGCACAATTCCTTCCAGATGTGGAAATGCCAGAATATTTTAAGAAAAATCTGTTGTCACTGAATTTCTGGACCAATTCAAAAGCAGGAAATTTGGTGAAGGAGCCTGATCTTTTGAGTTTTCCAGCTAGAGCTCCAAGCAGTTTGGAAGTGTTTCTGATTGTTGCCAGGCTCACCATAATAACAATAGAAAAAGGACAAGTTTGAATAGAATGTGGCATCTTCTGCTCATTTTCTCTTTTTGCTCCTGGAAAATTCTGGTTCCTCTTCCTGTTCCATGCTCAGTTGTTCTCTCACCAGTGACTTCCTTTGGTGGTCTTTAAATGAGTAGCCAACCCAGCCAAACTCATAGAACAAGAAATTTCCAGAAGTGAGGCCATATGGAGTGAAAACATGAGGTGCTGAAAGACAGATCTCAAGCTCATGTTATGATTTCATTAGAAGTTTCTCTCCAATCTGCTCAATTTCCATTTCTCCCCTTCCTTTCTCTTCCTCCCTTCCTCCTCCAATTCCCCTTCTCGTAGGGCTGACGCAGGAGGGGCACTCACATCTATGGCTTGATGAGGTGTTGCCCTTGACTCATGTTTTCCTAATACTCCAAATGGACCTTACTCCGTCTTTGTTTCTGCTTGAGGTTTCCTTGGCTTTCTCCCTACTTCTGCCGTTCACACAACTCCATCTCTTTTTCACCTTGCCAACTTCTCCTGCTAAAGTAAACCCCTGAAGGAGGAGTAATGTGAGCTATCTCTGCCTGCTGGACTCTAAAGTTACTGTGGTTTTGGCTATTTTGGTAATTGCTATTAGGCTGCAAATTACATAGAGATGAATACAGAGAGGAAAGGACTGTACAATGAAATTAGCTAATCTGATGGGACTAGCAGATGGTCTTCATTTAGCTGTTCAGCTCCGAGAGTAGTTTGAGGCTTCCTGTACTCCCTTGACCTATGCTCGAGTTAGGCACGGGTTGAGGACACAGTAAACACTGCGCTTTGGTGATGCTTCACACACAGAGGTCAGCCCTTCTCAGGTTAAGAATCCCCTCCTCACCACTGACAAATCAGCAGGAGAACAGCAGAGCGCTCCAAGCAAGCAAAAGGAGATGCCCAGTAGCCCGGGTTGGTTTGGCAGATGAGAACATCTGAAACCAGTGGTTCTGCTGTGTGGGAACTCCACAGCTGCTCCAAGTAGGAGTTTGACTTATTCCACAGACACTGGCCGAGTAAAGGCCCTGTTTGCCAACCCCACCTTCCTTTCCTGGGCAGAGACAGGACTTTTTGATTAGTGGTAGGTGAACCACAAAAAGTCCTTTTTGGGAAAGGCTTTGGAAATCTCTCTGTCACCAGGAATTCAGGACTCTCTAAGGAATCATCTCCTATTGTTAGGACACAGCCTTTTCCTCCTGTTGTTAGGACACAGCCTTTTCCTCCTTGATGCTATTTCTTTGCTGTATCCACCCACGTCCTGACTTTATTACAATAAAAAATGAGAATCCATCTCAACGTTTTGTCTCTGGCACTC
Source organism: Nothura maculosa (assembly GCA_032353885.1). Taxonomy (NCBI): domain Eukaryota; kingdom Metazoa; phylum Chordata; class Aves; order Tinamiformes; family Tinamidae; genus Nothura; species Nothura maculosa. The sequence goes on from JAUBOD010000175.1 coordinate 364,429, forward strand.
CTAGCATGGCGAGAACACTGTGTAAAAAACCAGCACACCATCTCTCTGCTGTCCTTAGCAATGCTCGTGCCATTTTAAGTTAGGTCTTTGGGGTGAATTTGCACCCCACAAAACACCACAAACTTCACCATATGCAAAAGAGGAAAAAAAGTCCTATTGCAATCTCCTGTGGCAAAACATCAGCATTTGCCCCAGTGAAACAATATCCAGTTAATTCTTCTTAGGGGTCCTGGTGAGAACCAAGAAGGAATTCTGCAGTGCTGGGGACCTCACAAGACACGATTAATTGTAGGCGCTGAGAAAGTGCATGCTCAGCTTTAAATGAACTATGTGTGAAGACTGGATGATTGCTATGTTGGTATTCAAGACACATGGGAAAGGCAACCTGCTAGGACTTTCAGTTACGAAAGCAAGATTAGAAATATATATATCCTTGTGTATGTATAGTTTGACTTATACTAAAGTTTTACAGCAGAAATATGCTGCTAAATGGAAATCAGCAAAATGCACAGGATAGCCAAAAAGGAAAGAAATAATGCTTTGCAGTTAGCTGAGGAAGTAGAGGAATAAAGAGGATCTCCATCTCCCCAAAGCCAGCAATACCAACTTGTAGATGAGGACATACTATAGAGCAAGGAGTGGGGCATAACGTTGGAAAGAGCACTGCAATGTCATTAGCTGCTTCTCCTCATTAGTTTCTGCCAGCTCTCATTTGATTGGAAAATGACTCGAGTTTTCCATGTACAATTGTGTATGTAGCTTTCCTGAAATGCCAGAATTGGATGGACAGCATCAGATCTTGGGATAGTAATCTGGGAAAATCAGAGGCCAGTTTCCACTAATCTAATCTATCAGGTTGCCTGCAAGTCCTGTTTCATTATTGAAATCTGAGCTTGGACACTGACCTCAAGCTCAGCTTGTATTATAAAGGTCACCTTGATGTCTTGTCTTTATCAACCAGAATTTCAATCAAGTCCCCTAACCTTTTCCCCAGGCAGGAATGTTTCAAACTGGTAATGGCTAAACCTACCCAAATCAATTCCCGAGCCAAATGAGAAGCCAAAATTCAAAACTAAAACTTCTTGCATTTATGAAGCCAAGTTGCAATTCTTTGGCATATAAAGCTGATAACAAGTGATCTGATGTTTTCAGGCTGGAAGTTGGAAATGTAGAAAAAGCAGAGAAAAATAAAAAATAATGAAAGAAAAAATATTTATCAAATGTTCAAAATCACACACTGATTTCTTGAAGGAGTTTTTGATAAAAGATTCTTGTGCTGTCCAGTTTGCCCTTT
>JAUBOD010000175.1:365822-380732 GCA_032353885.1 Nothura maculosa
AAGTCCCCTAACCTTTTCCCCAGGCAGGAATGTTTCAAACTGGTAATGGCTAAACCTACCCAAATCAATTCCCGAGCACAAATAAGAAGCCAAAATTCAAAATTAAAACTTCTTGCATTTATGAAGCCAAGTTGCAATTCTTTGGCATATAAAGCTGATGCCAAATGATCTGATGTTTTCAGGCTGGAAGTTGGAAATGTAGAGAAAGCAGAGAAAAATAAAAAATAATGAAAGAAAAAATATTTACCAAATGTTCAAAATCACACACTGATTTCTTGAAGGAGTTTTTGATAAAAGATTCTTGTGCTGTCCAGTTTGCCCTTTCTTCATTGATAGCACTGCCTCTCTGTTACCTAAATTGCAGTATTCCTAGATCACAAATTCTTCATGCACTGAAATATTCCCTGTGTTGTTTATAGTATTGCAAGGAGGGTTTAAGAAGTGCTATCTATTTTTGTTCCTCTCTCACTTCTCTCAAAATAAATCCCTGAATCAGGTGTCAGCAGGGACACTCAAGACATTGGGCCATAGTGTTGTGAAAATAACTGAGGTCCATGGTATAAGAATAGAGGTGATTCCAGGTTCCTGTTAACACTATTGTCCGTACAAATTTTCAGTAGACATTACAAGAAACACATGATTAAGACTGACATCCACGATACACAACATTCAACCTCTTTCAACTGGAAACACTTCTAGGAATAGCTCTGTTTCATGCTCCTCTGCCAGTTTTCTACACACTATCTTATTTAAATCCTTTACCAAAGCTCTTATTCTCAATCTCTGATGGCGATCAACTGATCATCTCTCATGATGATCCTTGTCAAACACGGAAAATCAGCAGTGCACTATATCCACTAAATTCCCCTTATGGATTGTGGCAGTCAGATCCTCAGGGAACCTTAGCAAATTACTTGAGTACGGTCTCTCAATTGTTCAAGTCACACAAGTTTGGCCTTCATAGAGTTTCACTTTACCAGGTGTTCTCCCACAACATCCCTTAACATTGAAGATGATTTCCCAGAATTTCCCAGAGCAGATATTAAACTTACTGGGCTGTCTCTTGCTCTGTTAGGTCCACCACCTTCCAAATCTCATCAATCTGGCCCATATTAGACAGGCACTTAAACTAGTCAATTGTGTGCACTCACAGGTGTGTATATTATGGGATGTGCTCTCTAGAGGATATCAGTAGAGTGTGCTCACCTTGTCCAGCGTCCTGAAGCAGCTGACCATTGGGCAGATCTTTCTCTTCATCTTCTGTGATGTCGGATGCAATTTTGGCAGATGAAATACATTTAATACTTCTCTTATCGCTGATACAAGCTGACTTATACTCTCTGTGGCCAGTCTAATTTCTCCATATATCACTCTTGAGATAAACACTTTCTCCTCTGCAGCAGTTTGCTGCTCTCCTTGTCACCGCACACCCTTCCTTGCTAGGAGGCCAGTCTCAACAGTTTTCACAGACACTTACATCCCACAGCAAAGGGATTTTGCTTCCTTAAGTTCCCTCGAACATCATGTATGGCTGCTTCTTCCCATCTCTTTGTTCTCTCCTTTTTCTTCATCCACCTCTTTGTTTTCACTGTGATATTTCATCGTTGCCATGTCATAGTCTTTTTATCTCTTGCTTACCTGGCCTGGTTTATGCTGGTCCTCCCTTTTTTTTTTTTTTCTTCCTCTTTTACTTTCTTGGATGTTTAGGACAGTCTTTCCAAGTGTCTCTCTCCGCTGCTGATTCCCCAGGAAGCACTAAGCCCCAGGCAGCTTTAGCTCATTTTGCATTCCCCTAAAGTCTGCTCGCCAAAAGGCCAGCAGTTTTGTATAGCTGCCCTTTCTGCAGACCCTCCTCAGCACTTCAGCTCTGCAGGGAATATAATCACTGTATCCTAGATGCTCTTCATTTTCAAGTGTATTTGTTAGAGCTGCTCAGTTTCCTTTAATCTGTCACTTCTCCCCCAACAAGTGCCTTCTTTCACTGGGATGTAAGAGCATCAAAGGAAGCTTCTGCCTGTGACCCTTGCTGCCCACACCGGCTCAGTCCCTGCACCAACATCACCATCAGTGGCTTGTGAAATGCTTGTTGCTCCTTACTTACTTATGTGGCTTTAGGAAAGTGCCAGGCACTTGCACAAAAGTACGAACCTTGCTCGATGTGCACCAGGGAGCTGCGGAGCTCTCCAGCAGGTGACCTCTTGGAACAAATCGAGGGAGAGAAGACAACACGCTGAGGTCCAAATCGCTTGTATCATTAGCACCAAGATGAAAATAAAGATTGAGAATCTATCTAGGAGGCAGAAACATGAATAACAGGGAGAGTGTCCATGTACTTGTGAAAAAGTGTGCTCTTGGTAGGATTATACTGTGCTTTTATTGGGGTGATATATGTCCTTTTAACAACACAGTTTAGAGTGAAGTCACACGCATCCCTGTAGAGCTGAAGCCGAAAGAGCCAGATATGAAAGCCCCAGTCAACAGGAAAGACATCCACATGCCTTCATCTGTGTTAAGCTGCATGAGCTTACACACAGAGACTTAATTGGTGTATTAATGTATTAAAGCGCCGATACAAACAGGGACTGTTTTCATAAGCCAGAAAATCCTTGAGTACCTTGTAATTAGCCAGGTTTGTTAAACCACTTAATAAGCAATAGATAGCACGTGTCTGATGCATTAGCTAGGTAGGAAATGCAGTCGACAAGTGCTTAAATATGACATGTGTTAAGTTCTCAGGAGGGTCCCAAAGAAATATCACTCCATTCGCTGTCCTAGGGAGCTTCTGCTCAGTATGGACATAGGAGAGCCCAGTGCCTGCACCACAGGCTTCTGGGGTTGCACACTGTGCCTGTGCTTCCCTTCCCAAAAACAGCCACCAAGCCCTACCCTTAGCTATGGCAAATATCACTGATGGTTGATAGAAAAAAAATGCTCTACAATTCTTCAAGAGAGTATACAAACCAGGAGAGTAAATCATTGGTGGCACCTTAGCCTCTAATATCTGCATTTGTATGGGTTATGTAGGCCAAGGAGCGGATATGCCCAGGTAGCTCCATCAGAGGCAGTGATGTTAGTCCACTTTCAGCTGCTCACAATGTCACTCAAAGCAGTCAGGGTCAGAAAAGCATTCAAATTACATCAACATAACTTTCTGTCAAGTAGCTGACTGTTTATTATGGTCACACTTTGAGCACCTTTTCTTACTTCTTGAGTGGAAACATGAGGAAAACTCAACACAAGTGATGCGATGATACCACCAATCCACGCGCTCCTGCTTCCCTGGGCAATATGCAGCCCAACAGATTATTCAGCTGCCCTGACTTTACTTTCCAACTTCACATTGTCAAGCACAACAGCAGCTTTCAGAGAAAGGGCAGAGAAGTTCCATTAAATTCTGCATCCACACAAGTCCATCAAGAGCATTTGCAGCTCTGCAGCTATTCCTAGATCTCAGCTGGATTCTTCATTTTATCTTTGTCCTGTCCCCTATTCTAGTGCTGAACTCCAGGCCTGCTACCTTGGAGCTTCCTCCAAACACTGCATTCATCCCTTTTTAAAGGTGACCTTCCAACTTTAAAGGAAGTTAGTAAGCCTTATAGTTTTTTTTTTCCTCTTTTTAAATTGGTCTTTATTTTGAATTGAAAAGGGTCTGAAAAGTTCCTCTATTAAAAAATAAAATTTGCTTTTAACTTTAGAAAGATCACAAGTTTCCAAGTCATTTTCTCCCAGCTTTTGTATTAGCCTCCTTGGGGGTCACCCACTTTGCTGCAAGCTTATCAGCTGCCAGCTCTTACAGTGAATCCAACGTGGGGGCTTCTCATCCTCCACATTACCTACTGTTTGGCAAAGCAGTGCCCTGAAACATTCCATGTAAAAAAAAGTCTTTTACCCTAGAGTAGGGTAAAAATGAAGTTATTTTTCAATGGGGTCATACTAGAGACCTAGGTTAAACTGTGACCTCAAGCTCTTGTGCTGGCACAAATGACGAGGCAGTAAAAACGAAGTTCTTTTTATTTCATCTCCCTGCCCAAGCAGGGCTCTTACTAGTCCTGTGGCTGTATAGCAAGAGAAAGGGGAGTCCACCCTCTAGCAATACCAACATTGCTCCTTCTCTGAATCAGCCACAGTAATTAGCCAGTATCAAAGCAATAGAAGAGTTTTGTGCTGTTGTAGTATAACATTTTGCTTTCTACTCAGGATAGCGAGGACCTGATTTTTTACAGCAATAGAAATAAGGAGGAAGAGAACGAATTTATAAAAATCAAAGCTCATAGTCTAGGCTCTCTCTTAGAGAATTAAAGAAATAAACAAAAAGACGACAGTCTCTCTGCTACTGTAGTTCTCGCTTGTTTGACTATGACTTCTGACACTGACTGCTTATCTTGAACATCTGTTTGTGCCAAGAGAACAGGACATTACAAATCAGTGCCAAGCAACTCAGCTCTGCATTTAGTCACTGGCATCAGTCTTAATCCAAAAACACACAGACCTTTCTTGGGCTATGGACATTTGATTGTAGGGAACTACATTGACATCTACAAACTCGTGTTGGCTACCAAGAGACCACACACTAGTAGGAGCCCTTATTCACAGCTGATTTGTGCCATCTTGAAACCGGGAGCCTGGACAGCTCTCTAGCTCAGACAGAAAGCAGCCAACTTCCATTTCCAGAGCACTCAGGTTCCCCAAGTGCTGTGTTTGCCAGCTCCAGGGCTAACTCTTCGGCTCTGCTTGACCCCAGAGCATACCTAGGACTCTTCAGTCTCCTCTCATTCTCCATTCAAGCCAGTTCACACATACTGCTCCTGGTAGTCCTGACCATGTCTCACGTGATCACTAGAACATGCCATTTCCTTCTTTAAAGGATCTCACAATCAAGCTGTAGAACAAGGGAAGCAACCAATTGTCTACTGAAAATAAGAGATTAGCTCAACACACATTATCATCAGGAGGAGAGAGAAAGCTTCCAAAAGCAAAGGCAGGAACGGGAAGGGAGGTGTTACCAGGCCAATTTTAGTACAATAAATAATGGAACGTTCCTTGCCTCACACTCTCAGCGTTCTCCTTAGCTCTGATGCTTGGTTCATCTTTGGACTATGAATGATTCATGAAGCCTTAAAATATATATAATGCATATCTCATAGAACAAAGAGTCTTTATTCAGGGGTTTGTGAGGGAGCGGGGAGCAGCGTGCACAACTTCTGCTCCTTCTTTCTGAACATGGGCTGGGATGTGTCTTGGGAAATGACCCTTGCAGCTCCCCCATGTTTTCCACACCCAAATGCTGTTTGGAGCTCAAAGATGAGCTTTGCCTGGAGGCTCCAGCTCTGCTTCTCTACAACAAAGCAATGCACTAGCTGCTGACATTCCTGAGAATTTCTCTTCTTGAATCATTCCTAGGACCAGTTCAGAGCCAGACATCTGAAACTCTCCTCATCCCTCCCCAGGCAGCCAGAGTGCACAAGAACTACCTTAGCACTTGGAGCAAGTTAAAAGATATGTGAGATTACAAATGGAGGAAACTACAGCAAAACCTTACCTCTAGCATATAGGGTATTTCACTGAGGCCTCTACCTTCGGATTTCCGTTTCTCACATTACTGATGGTGTCTCTTCCCTTGGAAATCCAACACGTTTCATCTGGCCATATTTAATTCCTACTGTGCATATAATCACACACACTTCTCCACACTATGAGCATCTGCTAACTTCTCCAGACAAGAATATTACCTCAGGCTTTTTTAAGAATGTTATGCCAAAATATCCTCCTTTCTAACCCTCTTTCTAGAGATGGTCATTCACTGACTGCTAAGAAAGCCAAGCATGGTACTAGGTTAGATCTAGTGACAGCGCCCAGTCCAGGAGAATCTGGCTCTTGGTCAGAAAGAAGGAGAGGAAAAACTGAAGGGCAAGAGTTAGCATTTTTGACTGTCCATCTAAGAGGGGCCTCAAAGTGAGATGGGTAACTAAGTTCTCTCCCATTTATATCATGGAGGCATCTTCAGAGAGAAGAGTCTTTGAGCCCTCTAGACAGAGTGCCCTCCTCATCCCTTGTGACTTGAAGGATGTTGTTTCTCCCCACGCTGTTCTCACACTACCTGAACTGTCATCTGCCATGCCAATAGGCTGACAGCACAGACAGCAGTCACATCTCACCTGGATGGCACTCTAAGCTAATGGTGCTCCACAAAGGTGAACCATCCCTTGAAGCAATCATCCAAATATATATTTTGTAGCCTACTGTTTTTTAGGCATCCATTCAGGATCAAAAGGTAGATTTCATTCTATGGTATGGCTCCTTCTCACCAAGAATTACATTTCCTGACCCTTGAGAGTCTTAGAAGATTTCTTGCTAGGAAGGCATATTGTCAGTCCTTATTCATTTGGGACTATATTGTAACATCTTTTATACTCAGGAGTTGTCCTTTCTTCCTAAGGATGCCTGCCTGGTTTGTTGGCAGGAGATATTCTTCTCTCCTAAGTCTGTTATCAATATCAATCTGCTCATTCTCTCTGAGGCTCAGGCTAACACTGCTGAATCCAGAAGAGGAGGTTTGGCACAAGATTAGATGCATTATAGTCATGTAAGGGAGCTTAAAAACCTACACAGAAAAGAACCCAGCTCCCAGGAGTCCTCTCTGAGGCTAAAAGGATTAAACTGAACTTCAGTCTAGCCACAGGACAATATTTTTAGCCAAGATACAGTGGCAGGGACTTTGCTGTCTTCTTCTGAAGCCATGACTACAGACCTTCTGCTAAGATGGAGTGACAAGTGATTCATGTGGCTGCAAAAGAGGCAATCATTTTGTAATGCATGCTCTGCTGGAACCAGATAGAAAGGTTAAGGCACAGCAGTGCTTTTCTACTTATTGCTGATGAAAATGATGCACTGGCACTATCATCAAATTGCCATCAAAGTACCGCCGTGCTTCCTGGCTTTGCAAAGGCACGAAGCACCATGGTGAACTCCTACCACAGCTCTGTTGTACCAGCCTGCAGCTTGAGGTTGCATGTCTCCCACCATCTCAACCTGGGCAGCCAAACTGCAGCATTCGCAGGGATTAATCTCAGTCTTCAGAAACACTTTGTTCTTCTGGTTCAGGGCTTTGACACAACACCAAATCCGTAGCATTTCCAGCCGCCGCAGCCCTAGCTCGTTTCTGAGCCGAGACTGGTAGTTTCTCACTGAAACAGTCTAATACAGACAGATATCTTTTACACATTAAGACCAGATCCATCAAAATCATTCTGGATAGAGTTCTGAACAGAGAGTAGTACACTCAACAGTTCCCTGGAAGGAGAAAATCTGACACTTACCTATGTCTTCAAGAGTCCTTTCTCGATCGCCTACAACGTCTGTACACTGTCAAATGTGATGGCTGTAGGGGACAGGTATCTCTGGAGTTGTCCTAGCAGTGATGAGCAGATGACTGGAGCTTAAGTATTTTTAAACTTGCAGCCCCCTCTGGCCCCAGTCAATGAATGAATGCCTCAGAAACTGCAAAGCAAATTTGCAGTCACCTTCAGCAGTCTGTGAGAGACTGTACCAGGCACTACCAAGCAAGCAGCAACTGCACGTCAAGGCAGAGCTGTCCCCGAGGTCCTCAAGTAGTGCAGGGAACTATGCAGCAACACCAAACTGCTGTGTTGGTCCAAAATCGATCTAAAATCACGTTAGTTACCAGACATCAATGCCTCATGAGGAAATCTGAGCAGAGATATTTCTACAGAGAACTTTTTGGCCTAGGAAGACTTCTGACTGGAGCGTGCGTGCTGCATTATCACAATGTCACCTTGGATTCTTGTTATGACTACCAGGGCTTGGACCCTTGCTGGCCAGGCACACAAAGCTTCATCTCACATGCCCATGAGCTCGTTCTCTCTCCTGGCAGACGTTGCAATATACTTAACTTCCTCACCAGCCTAAGCCACAGACTATGAACGTCTCCCCCCTCACTTTCTCCCTCCCTAGCCCAATTATCTTAATAAAGAGCCTGGACACATCTCTGACTCATTTAAGATAATGACAACCTGGCCATGATTAGCTTATTCAGACATCCTGGCATTTTACCGAGCCTAATGCGACTCCAGTCTGGCTCTTTCTGACTTCTCAAGAAAGAGGCTGAAATCCAGCACTGGCTGCACAACAATCAGTGCGTGGAGACCCATCCACACAGCAGAAACAGACTGCTTCAAAACATCTCTAAACTACCTCAAAGAGGCTGGGGAGCAGTGCTGTCTCTCGACAGCAGCCAGACCTGTTTGGTTGGAGTCCCAATGCCTGATGCAAAACACAAGGCCAAGGACAGCTCCAAATGTTGCACTGCTAAAGAACATCTCTGAATATTGCAGTTTTGCCTACGTGTCTAAAACACTCACTCACCCAGCTGGAGAACAAAAGCAGCACCAGTCATTCAATCACACAACATGAATATTTGAAGCAAACCCTTGGAGGAAAAAGGCCGAGCAGTCTGAAATCATAGGCAAATCCTTATAAAAAGTCAACTCCTCTGCAGGAATTGGGCACAGGTCACAAATGACTCACTAACAGCAGAGCAAATCATTTAACCAGCACTTGGAACAAATCCCTCCACTTTGTAGTGAACAACCAGGATTTATTCCTGCTGATTAGCCAACAGCTACACTCACAACTTCAAAATTAATATCAAAGTTCAAATATAATTGTCTTGTACTTGCACTTTGCTTTACTGCTGGAAAGATCATCATCTTTACTTAGCTAAGAAATCATCTACCATTTATTTACCACAGTTGGGGGCATGAGTTAAGATTTATATTAATTCTTAATTTGACAAAGCTCAAATACTGAATTCCATCTCAAAGCTCTGCCTTGGAAAAAATAACTTAATAGCATTTAAAATTATGTACCATCTTCAAGAGGAGCAGGCACTTACCAATTGTTTGGAAAGAAATTACCAAATTCCAATAGAGAGGAAGGACAAACCTCCATCAAACATCTGTGGTGCATCCAATGAGGGGAAATTCAGAGCTGAAGAGTGACATCAGGATCTGAAGTGACCAAGCTGAGTTCTCAGCAGAAGCAGAGAGGGCTCATAACTGAACAAACAGATGTCAGAATCTCTCTGCATTTCAACTTACAACGATTCTGGTGTAAGAGAGCATGAAAGATGGTAACACACATTCCTGAGGTTGTCTTTCCATGGTTGATCTCTGTGCCGCTTTGTAAAAATCATATTATTAGTAACACAAAGGAAGTAGCACTAGGCACATCATTTACTTATTTTGCTCACAGGGCTTCCTATGTCATTTTTTTGGGGATCATGGCAACGCTCATCAGTGGCTCTGAAGCCGCGTGGACCCCCATGGTGTAGACAGGCAGATTTCCTACAGCCCACAGAGCAGTCCAGGGGCAGAGGCAGCTCCTGTCACTGGCCATGCAGGCAATGGCAGCTGCGGCTTGCTCTGTGGGGAAGCCTGCCCGTGTTGGGCCACATGCTGGGACCCCAAGGAGACTGCCCTGGCAAGACAAGAGTGTGGGGAGCCCAGGGAAACAGCAGGAAGACCACAAAAAAAACCAAGAGCAATCACCATAACAGGGGATGAAGACACATTATTTGGCAAGCCAAAATACCTTCCCCAGCTATTTTATGCTGGTCTTCAATCACAAGCCCTCTTTCAAAACAAATGCATGCACTTTCTTGTAGTTGTTAAACGTTTCTACCAATTCATCAGGGCCAGAAAGCACTGGTAAATACAGAGTTAATAACTGTATCATTGCATAAACTGCAACAGAAATACTTGAAAACGATGAGCAAAAATAAAGTCACCATCACTCATTTCTTGTGTGATCTCTTCCCACTGCTCTTCCAAGACTGTGTTTTTAAGCTTTACTACTGTATCTAGGCCTTTTTATCCTCTGCTAATGCCAGGGCTTAACCCAGCGGATCTGCAGCTCACTGGGTACAAATGGAAACACAAGGATGATGCACTACACATGGTTCCCTGAAATGGCAAAAACACGTTCTTCCAATTATCCACAGCTTTTGGCACGTGTGGCCACCCCACTCTAACGTGCAAACAAGGAACTAACATGTGCTGGGAAAACCTGAGCCCTAGTTGGCGGTGAACATGACTACCTTTGAAGAAAGTTCCAGTCTCCTAGGGAAGAAGCGAGGATTCCCTGAAAGGATACCCAAAAAACAAGTGAACAGGAAGGAACACCAAGGTTCAGCCAAGGTGCAGTTTGCAGAGGCAGAGCTGCAAACCCTGCAAGGCCAACACAACCCGACTGCGGCCTGCAGGGCGCTTCAAGCACCGGCCTACGCCATGCACAGGCCCACGGTGCCACCAGGCCACACATGAATTCTACCAAGATTTGTACAGTACCCATCACATTCACTTCAGACATGAGCTAAAAGATTATTTAATTTTTCTAGAGCTCAAAGCCAATGCAACAAAATGTATCACTTCTCTGCTTGTTCACATGCAATTTTGAACAGTTGCCCTGAAATGCAAGGCAGGATGGACTAAGGCTGACCAAACCAGTAGCCTCATTCATTGTCTAATCAGACTCCTGTGAGAAACGCTTCAGAGCAGTGAGACCTGATAATAGGTCGTGGAGTACTGTGGAGAATAAGGAAAAGCTTCCAACAATTATATTTCATCTCAATACCTCAGAAAGGAGAGGAAATAAGAATGAAACCCCGTGCAGCTTAGCTGGCCAGCCCACACATAAGGCTGTATGTCAAGAAAAAACCATTCTTCTGAGGCATCCAGGACATCCCTGGAAAGGTAAAGATCTCAGCTGTCACCTAATCTCACGAAACAAAGCACCCACTCATTTCTAGAGACAGCGTCATTTAGCAGTGAAAAGCAATTAGGAACTCACAGCCTCTTTGCAAGGCATTTACTTGAATTAGGTCATTATTAGGACAGCATAGAAACAGAGGGATGATAGACACAAGTTTTATTTTCCTCATCAAAACTCCTCTCAGCTTTTCCACAAGGATTCTAGCAGCATCTGGTGAAGTCAGCTCAAAGACTCATGCCCACAGATACCTTTAAGCCAACAAAACAACACGGAGTTAAATAAACAGCATTTCTCATTAGCGATACTACGACATGGACACTGCCATCCTCGTGCCAGGCCTCACCCACCACAGAGCACCTCGCAGGGAGATCAAACACCCTTACACCAACTCCCAAGGAAGCACCTGAGCACAACAGCCACTTTCACACCACTTCCACATCACATGCAGTCTTGTTAGCTTAATAGGAAGGTAATTGTCCCTGACAAAGACAGCTGTTCAACATACACGTAGAGCACAGTTGAGCAGAGGAACCCACAGCAACAACATGTCCTAAAGGAAGCGCAATGCAGCCAGAGCATCCCTTCAGTATCAAACTCCCTGAGAGACCATAATCCTAACAAAGCTCCATCCACTAGGGCGAGAACTTGTCTCAGCAAGCTCTGATGCCATCTCCCAGCAGTATTGCCTTGTTCCTGAGAATATGACCATTTTTAGCTACAAAATTCAACAGTTTGACAATTAAGATAGCAGCAGCTGAGCACTATTCACAACAAGAAAACAGCATCCTGACAGAAACAAGAGCTACACCTGAGCAACATTCACAACTGCCAACTCCACACTCCACACCACCCTGAAGAAACAAGTGATCAGAACTCCCCACACATGGAACATCTCATGAAGATGCAAGTATAAGACATGTCATTCTGAATGTTTATTTATTTTGTCTTCAAAGAAGAGACCTGATGCAGCTGTTTCGTTAGAAAATAAAGTGTTTATTAAGAAACTAGACATTGAACACCCCTATAGTCTCTGTGAAAAGGGACCGTCCCATTTCCCATTAGCACAGGATGATAGTTATGGCAAGATAAGAATGCTCAAAGATGGAGGAGTTTCATTGACAGAAAATGAGGTAATGATTTACAATAATTAAAACCAAAATAAAATTAAAAAAAGATCTTTAGGCTTACTACTTAAAGCCACCAATCGCAAACAGCCATAATTGGCTTTCATTTTCAGCAGTGAGGAACCAGAGACTTTAATTGGTGTTAAACAAATTGAGACATTGATCACAGTGGGGAGAACTGCTTTAAATTATGCTGTACGGTCCGGAGGATTTCTTCTAGACAGAGACGGACCTGAGCTGCAAAATTCAACCCTTCCTCTGCTAGGGTGTTTGGGTATAGGCTTCTGGTTCAGGCCCACAGATGTATCTCTACGACTGATACACACAGTTGAGAGCAGAGTCCCCTGAACAGTGCAAGGGAGAGGAGACAGTTTGGACGGACAAGACATCCCCAGATCGGATGGGTGACTTCCAGGAGATGGGTAATTCAGTTCAGACAAGCACCCAGTAATTCACATGCTCTGTGAAGCTCCTCTTCAGTTTGAGAGTCTGCAGAATTGAGGTGTAAATCACACATGGCCGCAGGTCCTCTCTCTTGGTGGTGCACCTCTTATATTTCCAGCTCTGATTTGGGCAGGAAACATTGTTGGAAATTTGGTTGTGGTTTCTGAAGTGATCCAACCTGAACCAGGCCTCCTTGTCCTAATGCAGATGCTCCACCTAAGGCATGTCCATGAACTTAAAGCAATCTGCTGTCATTTCTCCTTCAACTCTTCTATTGCACTTTACCTTTTTATGTGAGTGAACCAGTAAAAGAAGCAAGAGAATGGAATATTCATAGGGACATCCCTATGGGGAAGGTGATTATAAAACCTCCCTGGCAAATTCCAGGATGGTTCATGCAGGTCACTCATAAAGACAGGATGAAACAGAAAATCCCATTCTTAGGCTTCTGCCCAATTCTGGCAAAGGGGGACTGTTAACTCTTTCCAGTGGCAGTGACCCATCAGGGCTGGTGATCTAGAGCCATCCCTGGTGTGGTAAGAGCATCTCAGGCCACCAAGAAGGCAAACAAAGCTGAGTGGCTGGTGAGCAAGGTCCTCGTTCAACACTCCTCTGGGAATGGGATCTGGCCACACCTGAGGCTTACTGAAGATATTTCTTTTTTCTCCCTAAAGAAATCTGCCTTGTTTATAGGTTCTTACAGGTACGTGTGAGCAGATCTTTATTTCCCATAGACATGATGTCCAGAGAGTCCAAGGAAAGCCCTCACGGCAACTGGCAACTCTTGAGGACAGGATCAAGGGTTTTCTTTTTCCATCTGAGAGGCTTTGGATGAAGTAAGACAAAAGTGGGAAGGGAGCGGGGGACAGAATACAAATATTGACCAGAAAACGTGATCAATATTCCTGCTTATGCCACAGAAGAAGCAACAATTCTTACTTTTCTTCCCCTTCAGTCACTCCTCCTGCAGCCAATTGCTCCGTGCACATGACAGGGATACAATCAATCTCTAATTTGGTGAGGATACAGGGGAGGGCTAAGTGGGGCTGGACAAGGCCCAGCATGTGGGATCTGCGTGCGTCTGATATGCTTTTCCACGTTGCTTACTGCCCTAGTCCTGGCAGGGGCACTAACCGTCCTGCGCTATGGATTTTCCATCCATGTGGGAAGTCCAGGAAACTCCTCAGATAAAGCTCATCATTCAAGCAGCAGGGAGAGACCAAAGTACGACAACGATATAGTCAGATCCAACGAGCCGCTCTAACACATACAAACAAACAGACAAACAAAAAAATAAAAGCCTCCTAGAATACGTGCACTTCAAAGATAACCACATTCGCTTCCTGTTAGAGAAGTGCCATTTTCTTGTCGTTATTATGCCTTCCAACATTATTTTCTGTGCAAAAAATACTGGGAGCGGGGCTGCTTTTGTTCTTACCAAAAGTCTTCGTTCTGCTTTAGTTTCTTCCAGGCTCCCGCCTCAGCTCGCTCTGGGAGATTCCAGTAAGAGGTGCTGGCGGCATTCACTGGGTGTTGCGAAGACACAAGCTTACAAGGAAAACTCCAAGCAGGGAGGACATGACTAGAGATGTCAGTTTGGTTGGCTTGGTTGGCTTTGTTTTGTGTTTTATTTTAAAGCAAAAAAAAGGTACAATTATTTACTGTGTTATTAGGATGACTCCTTTCAATTGGGTTTTAATTTTCTTTATTTGCTCTCATTGCTGCTGTTGTGCCTTGCAGAGATATTTAACGAACACAGCGACCATTGGAGGAAAAGAACAACCCTGTTATCTGGTGACAGAAAACCACAGTTTCAGTTGGCTTTAAGGTGTGTACAGGCAGGGCTGTAGAGTCCTATTAGGAGGAGACCTCAATCCATACAGACCACGCTTACTGCTTCCCACCATTTTGAGGGCACAGCCTATAAACTTGACATCAGAACAGGGACTTTTAAGGAGTTTTTAAAAGCCATGACGTCCTTTGCTGAAATAAACACTGACATCCTCAACATAAATGCCTTGGTTAAGAGGTTTGGAATGTCCAGGGAGGCTTATTGGATTCAACATAATTTCTCTGAAACCTAAAGGGGGAAAAAAAAACAGAAAAAAGAAAAAAGCAAAATAAAGTAAACGAAAAAACTAAAAAGAGCAAAACTAGAAAAAAAGAGAGAGATATTGACACACATATAATTATTAAAAAAGAACCAAATGAATAACCAGCAAACGGCTGCAGTTAAATTAAAGCCAAAATGCCCTCTCCGTGCCAGTTATCCTGTTGTGTTTTTCCATCAAGAACAGACAGTCATTCCAAGTGGTGTGTGCAGGCACAAGTGCTCCAAGGACAAGGGGCATGCAAGACGTCTGGATAGAGACCTGGCAACAACTCTTTTCCTGCGCTTCTCGGGATGGGAGTGGGGGAGTGTTCTATCTGGACCATCTTTCCCATAGCCAAGGAGTGGGGAAACTGGAGGATCTCTCCTGTAACCTTCCTTCCCTGATGATTCTTTTATTCTGGCCTGATATCTCTGAAGCAGAAGAGTACATTGGGAGGCTGG
>JAUBOD010000175.1:388751-411392 GCA_032353885.1 Nothura maculosa
CACCTCCATATGGTGCTTCTCCAAAGGAAAGCTGCCCAGACAGAACAACCCAGGGGCTGAAATATCCACATGGAGATGCAACGGAATAAGAGCAAGGGTGCCAGAGTGGGGAGAGGGTCTGCACAAGGGTGGGACACGTGGGACAGCAGGTGGGGAAGCACCTGAGTGGAAACCAGGGCCACCAGCACGAGGGGCAAACGATGAGCACAAGGGGCTGGCATGTGGGTGCACACGTGTGGGGCTGAGAGCATAATGCTGCCGAGCAGTTCCTCTCACTTTACATTACGGATTTAATGGCTTTTAACGGGAGACTCTGAAAGCGATCAGGAATTGGAACAAAAGGAGCTGGGGGAATAATTATCCTAACCGGGGGAGCTAAAGAACACGGCAAAACCGCGTGCGGAGCAATCACGCTAATTAAAGGCACCCAGAAGAATCAGGATAGAAATGCCAAATGGTTTTCACTCTGCTGCCCTAATCCACTAACTGCCTCCTCACTTTGACTCCCACCAGCCGTGGGAAGGGTGTGTGTGATGGAGTCAGATCACAGCACTAAAGAGACAGAGCTAACTATGCAGCACGGGGGTCCCCTTGGCCATGGGCAGGAACATTTTTTGGCCTTGCAGGCCCCAAAACAGCTTCTTTGGCAGCCCAATGATGCTAAATGCTCCTGCTCTCTCCAACCATGCAAAGAGGTTTCAAACTCACTTCCCAGAAGTAGAAGAGCTGGTCATGACAACAAGCACAGTGGCTAAATTCAGTGTGGACCCCCAATCTTGGCCCTTTCAACCCAACAACGCACAACGGATAAGAACCTCTTGTTCAGATAATATCATCTTGATCCTTCCAGCACTTAAAAGCCCCTGCCCCCTGTGCTGGGGCTCATGCCATGCTAGCACCAAAAAATGCAGAACTAAAGCTACAAAACATGGGCAATTTTGCACACAAGGGAAAAAAAAGAAAGGATTGGGAAGATTGGGAATCCATTTTTGTTAAGAATAGAGATGAATGTGTTCCTGATTGAACAGACTACAGGTTTTACAGACTCCCCTGCCTTCAGCCTGGGGTAAAAAGTCCCCATGACGGAGCCCTTAAGAAGCTGCTGGGCCCTGACCCCCTGGGTGTTTGGGCAGTTGATCCTTCTTGGACATTGCTGGAGTCAAACAAGGCATTATTTGCCTAGACAGACCCGTACAAAAATCGATATTATTAGAACATGACACATAATAAGGAAAGTGCAAAGTGTCTCCTTCCACACTCCAGAAGTTTCCCTCATATTTTGAGAGACAGCACTGGATTTTTTTCCCTCAAGCAATGCAGCCCTGGGTGTCGTTGCAGCAGTTGCCTGCATTGGCACGGGGTGCAAATTGTGCCTAGGGGAAGTGGGGCCCCAGAATATCAAATATCAGCAAATGCCATCAAGGAGCAGATTCTATTTAAAAAGCAATGGTTTGTTTGTTAATCAACAGGTCCATTAACACCGAGCAAATGCCTCTCTAATGGACACCCACAGGATCGTAGGCTGCACTGTTTGTATGCAATATCTTTTGATTGATTCCCCCTGAAAAGCATCAAGTAAATGAGAGAGGATGTAATATTTCTGCAGGAAACATCCCACAGTAGATACATTGATTGCTATGCTTAACCAGCTGCTATATGGCAGTCTCTTCTTAAGGAGGCTTCGTATTTGATTTTGATTACCTATTTCAAAACGGAGAACAAATCAGGAATCCTGACTTAACTGTATCAGATCACTAATCCATAAAGGTCTGGTATCCTGCCAACAAGGATGACGTGACCGGCCAATGCTCAACCTGCTCCTGCTTTTCACACCCTCAAGGCTCACGTTACTGTTCTCTATTTTGGGGCAGACCTTCCTCTACCACACAAGTCACCCTATTGCTTCTCCTTGCTCCTGCCTTTGTCCTGCCTCAGCTAAATCCTTGGATCAAGCCGAGGGCACCTGCTTGATGGTGCACCAGCCCCGCTCATCATTTGACTCACTCATTCACTGCTAAAGCTGCAAAAATCACGGTCCATTTTCCCCAACAAGGTCTGCTCGACTCCTGCTCTGTCACCACAACGAATCCAGTTTTAAACAAAAATCCAGCAAATGCCCAACTGGAGAGAAGGGAGGTGAATGAAGAATATCCTGAGAACTAAGGAAGAAAGTCTGAGTGAGAAAAATAGCAGTGAAACCAGTGGAATAACTTGCCAAATCAGCACACCCAGCTGGCAGAGACAGCCCGCAGACCCAGAGCTAAGCGCTCGATTCCTTTTCTAGTTTGCAAAAGCAGATTCCTTCTTTCTATAGACCAAACACTGGGCTGGCGCTTCCTTTCCGAGCTATGAAAACATGCCACCTTCTGAAGGATCTCTGCAGAAACACTGGCACTTCCAGCTGATGACCAAGCCTTGCCACTGCACCGCTGCTCACACAGCCAGAGCCTCGAATGAAGCCTCCCTGAATGAGACTAGCGTGGCCAGCAGAGCCAGGATGCTGCCCCAGCTTCAGAAAGGACCCACTTATTTCACATGCAAACGAGTGGCACCAAACGAGACCAGACCCTTCTCTTCTCCTCTGAGCTAGCCATAAACGATGGAGCGTTAAGGCTGGTGAAGGATCTTTGAGTCACACACGTGCAGGTGAAACACAGAGGTACAAAGGTCTAGTTGGAGACAAAATGAGAAAACTAAACACTCACCCAGGGTCCCATGGGGAGACACAGCTAAACCTCCCCTCCAGAGACAAGCTCCAACAAGAGGGCGTCCAGCCTGTTGGAATAAGGACTCCTTGAGGGAAATGAGAGGTGCCAGCGGCTACAAATGAGGGCCTTTCTGTGCTGTAGGTTCCATCCTTTCTCCCCTTCAGTACTGGCAGGAAAAAAAAAAAGAGCCTGGAGGTCCCATTCCGGCTGAACTACACGTGCCAGCGCAGTCTCACAGCCAGGCAGCAAGATAAGAGCTGCAGGTAGCAGCTTGGCCGTTCTTGCTGGGTTCCTGCCCCCATTTCCTTTCTTTTTAAAGAAAATAAAATTGAGTTTGTATCGACGACTGAACAAATGAGACAACATTATACAGGACACGACCCTCCACAATCAAATTAGGTCACTGCAACACCGCAACCGGCATGGAATATTTAGCCCCGATAGTGCAAAAGGATCGAGGAGAAGGGTTTTATGTAGCAAATACTAAAAGACAAAGGAAAATGAATCATAGCAGAGGATGAAACAAAATCAGAACCTGAGATAACCACTTTTACTGGCGAGGTGGCAGACAAACAGCACACGTTTCACCTGGTAACACCCATTTCAAGGTTTCCCTCCCAATCTCTTGCTTGTGCGCCCCACTCAAATCGGCCTGCCACTTCTTATAGCTTGTTTTTAAAGACGTGGCAAGTGCTGGGAAATATCTTTGCCACTTCTTGCAAAGACTCTTCACTTCTCCCCAGAGCTTTGCTTTGATGGCTTCCAAAAGAGTAAACCCACTGTTGACAGAGCAGCTTTCCAGACATGTCCTGCAACTGCATCCGAAAAATATTCAACAACAACAAACACAAGGTGCTGGTTTCAGAAATGACAAGATCCTTTTAGACAGCCAAAGAGACTTATGGAAAAGCTGGGGAGACTCAAAGCCAATGCAGGAGGATAAGTCACCATTGTGGTGCCAGGTAGGTCTCCAGCAGCCCAGGCACACACATTGGGAAGTTCTTACAGTGATACTGGGACCACCATAAATCTCTTGAAAGAGGAGCAGGGGGTACCTTTACACTGTAATAAGGCTGTTTGTTGCTATGCTGGGTCTGCCAGGACTTAGGGTTGAAGCTTGAGCTCCCAGGTGAGCTGGGAGGACAGCACTGCCATCCAGGGGCAGGTCAAAACGCATGGGAGCAGAGGGCTCCCAAGCCTGTTCCACCCCATGAAGCGGATGAATATGCAGCCAATGCATTAACCCTGCTCTGTGCAGGACAGGAGACACAAACCTTCCCGAGATTTACATACCCGTCTGTGCAGTGGTTTCCCAAGTGCATAATGAGTACATTAACTTCAGCTTAACTTATCCCCTAGAGATGACGAAATGGAAAAGAATAATCGAAGTCAACTGTGATAGAGTTTTTGATTAAGCAGCTGATGATCAATACAAGTTATCTGCAGGGCACGGGGTGTTAATGAGCTACCATTCTTTGAGCAAAGCAGCACCTGAGCCCACGCTGCCTGCTTGACCCAGCTCCCAGAGGTCAGCAAGCCACCCCTTCCTCTGCTCTCCGAGCATGGATTACACCAGGACACAGGCTGGACAGAAAGCCCACAGCTCTTCACTGCCCTCGTGCCTATGGAAGTGGAGGTGGTGGGCGAAGGAAAAGGAACAACTTTAAAGAACACGGCTAGAAAAAGCAATGCAAGAGGTTGGCAGCCTGATTTGGAGCTTAAAATTATATGTTTGGGGGAGGTGGAAAATATCAAAAAAATATATTCATGATGTCCTAAGTCAGCTCCATTAATTTAAAAAGCCCTTGCAGCTTTGCAGCTGTAACGCAGGGCACCCAGCACACGTGCATGGAAAGCCAGCTTAGGAGCACTAACTACTGACCAGCAGGCAAGTGGTTGCTTCAAGAAACGGTGCTGTAGCTTCCAAAGACTGCCCAGCAGATCCTGCAATTACTGACACATTGGCCTTCCCACCCCTGCCTCCACAATGACGCAATGCAAGAAGTCTTAAATGTTAAATCTTAATACTTATTAATGATATCTTGCATTCACCCCAAAAGATCTTAAGCCATTAATGACGGCCTGGAGTTTAGACAGGATTTCTCTAATAATGCAGCACCTGTTTAACAGCACAGAGCAGCAAGGGGGCATAAAGGTTTTGGAGAGTAAGTGCAAAGGAGAGCTTCAAATTAAAACTACCTTGAAGAGAAGGGACTCACAGCAGCAGAGACACAGCATCTCATTACCTGAGATTCAGCCATATCAATGTAACTAAGCATTTTGTTCCTCTAAAGAATATTCAGAGAACTGTTAGTGACCACAGGGAACTGCTGGGATCTTTGTTTTATGTTTCCCCCCAAAGTTGTCTCCTCTGATAGCCTATGAAAGGCATTTGTTTTCCCCAACCTTGCTCAATCTTCCCATCTCTGGAGGATCTAGGGAAAGTTGCAACAAAATTGGCATATAGGATGCTCTTCCTGTGGTGTCCCAAAGGACACATGGTAGATGAAGAGCACATCAGGGAATCTGTCCCCATTTCTCAAATTCCTATGGCACCGAGGTTCACAAGTGCCCACAGTAGAGCGCAGATCAAGACAGATCATTAATACCACTTGATGCTGAAGATCTTTCCTATTAAAAAGCACTGCAATTACTTAGTTCAAATCCCTATATTATTCATAAGATCCATATCTATTATGGATACAGTATTTATGCTACTACGGGGAAATATAATAAATAGGGCAGTAGCACTCCCTTCCTCCAGGTCAAGAGGAAAGTCTGCATCTTGGAAAGCTGTGTTTTCCTAGGGCAGCAAGGCTTATATGAAGGCTTCCCACTTGATTTCTTCAATGAAGAGCTAAAACCAAGGTAAAAAAACAACTATTCTTCCTTCAAGCCCAGCATGACTCCTACCCAGCCAAGGGCTCGGTGGAATGAGGTTGCTCTTAGAAAGTTTGCACGAGAGGTCTCTTCTGAATTAGATGTCAGAGCAAAAAAGAAATATATTCGATTGCAGCATGGGCCACCACTATTCATCTGTCTGAGATGGGAAGCAGAATTTGATCTAACTCATCTGGAAAGGAGAGAGAAAAATCTCGGAATAGCGGCTTTGCCTACAGCGGGATCACAATGCACAGCTGATAGCCCCAAGAACTTGGTTCTCCATCTAAGCTCCTGACTCCGCTTGGCAAAGGACTGGCTGCAAAAGAACTTCAGGAGGCGACTTGTAAACAGGCAGCAGGGTCCAGCAGCTGAACGGGGGCCAGGCTGCCAGCTGGCAGCAACCTGTTGTGACCTTGAACAAATCAAGGCCTTCCCGGCTGCCTCTCCTCATCCGTAAAATGCAGATGAAGATGCCTGGCAGATCATCGCCAGGCTCCAAGGGGAAACTCCTCTTTCCAGAAACACTGACCATGCTTACTGCTCTCTGTTAAGCACAGGGAGACATTACAGCCCATCCTTTAAAGACTCTGCTGCCTCTGGAGCTGGCAAGGAGATTCTTCCCCTGACTTTTGTGCCCTGCTGGGATTTGGTTACAGAAACAGGGTGGTCCCAATCCAGCCCATCTCGGGAATTTGCCCAGTGGTTATTTTTAACACATTCCTCACTGTGAACATTTTTAGTGGGATTCGTGTGATTTCCTGCTGATCTCAATCTCAGCTAGTCTCTCCCTGGCTGCATGAGAAGTCAGCAGCATCTAGAGAAGAGGCAGTGCAACCTCCCTCACCCTAGACAAGATCTCTAACCCAGATCAGACCCAAAGCACCCTATTCCCTTCCACAGTGCAGGTAGGGAGCCATGGGCAGCCAGCTTAAAAGGAGACATCTCACTGTAAGCCCCTAATGCTTTCAAGGGGTACCTAACCTGTGCATAAAGCACATCAAATAGTGTGCTAAGCTGGGCTTAAAATCACCTTAAGTCATGAACCCTCTGCCAAGCTCTTTATATTCTTGGCTTTGTATTTGTGAGCAATGGGACAGGGGCAGAAGCAAGTGCCTGCTCAAGATAAGCCTCAAGGAAGGGCTTTGATGCACCTGCTGATGCATCAAGATCCCAGGTGCAAGCTGAGGCCCGGGTCCCTTGCTTTTGGAGTACACCTAGTGGCCACCGCATCCCCTTGCTCAATGCTCCACACCAATTACAGTGCAGAGCTGTTAAATGACTGATACTTTTAATACAAGGGGCCTGTCATTTATTTATTAGCTGGCGACAGGCCCTGCAGTCCAGGATGGATGCATTATAAATCAACTGCATTTCTAACCATTAAAAATTCATCCAATTCATAATGTAGGACACCAGTAATTTCCTTATTAGTGTTGAGTGTGAAGGATTTTTCTTTCTCCTCCCTTGGTTTTACTTTGCTTCTTTGCTTTCCCAAATATCTTGCTCATTTGAGGATTAGCTTAATCCTGCAAGAGGGAGGTGGGGGACTGAGAAGGGCTGGGGGAAGGGAGACAGGAGCTGAAGTCATTTTGTTCCAGTGTTTTCTTCTAATTGCAAATTTGCCATATACACTTAGGAGACTTAGCTGCCTTTTCTCTTAGTCACACTTATGGGAGCCAGAGAGAATGTTCATCCTGAACTTAAGAGCTGCTTTTAGGGAAAATGAATAAATCAATTCCTTTATCCTGGCAAAAGGGGGAAGAAAAAGGTAGTGGGACAAAGATATTGTAGAACCCGTTAATACTTTAAAGATGGGAGAAGGTACTCAAACAGGAAAAATAAATAGCACTTTTGAAATAGATTAAATGCATGTGTATATATATATGTATATATAGATGTATATAAATACGTAGATACATTAACCTTTAGAACCTGTTGCTCCAATTCAAGTTATTAGTCCAAAAGTAAGTTAGCAGACCTCAAATAAAGGTGTGACATTTCTACAAACCCATGACCATTTCAGAGAACCGTAAGTCTTGCCACAAGACCAACAATAAAGAAGAACTCGGAATTAAAAACAATTAAGACAAGCTCAGCCTGCGTGAGGCTGGAAGCTATGGCTACTTGAGTACGGCATCCTGTATTGACCACCCTTTGATGAAGGAGGCAGAGCTACCTGATGGCTGGTGTGGTACATTAAGAAATTCTTGTGCTTTCACCGAGTCTCCATTTCCTCCTGTCTCAGAAACAGATGCATTCAGGATGAGGAGGCCCCAAAAGCGGATTCAAATGGAGTTCAGTATCAGGTGAGTTATACAGCCTGCTTAGGAACAACCACGTAGGAGTCTGCAAATGGATCATGCAATAACCCTGCCTTAGCAGGGGACAAGCCTGGGTATCCAGAGCAATCCCTACACGGCATGAATTCAATGCACTTTTCACCTTGAGACACTCGTGTACAAATCTGTATCAGTTACACCTGCAAATGGCTTTGGAGAGTTCTCAGCCCCGTCCGTTCACCTCAGTAAATCCTTCAGTTCAACAAGGCAGGAACTTCACACTTAACGAGGGTCTAAGACAGCTGTTTGGGGTCAGCAGTTCAGGAGCACATCAGCAAAACCCTCGTGCCCAGGCCACAAGAGCACCCACTGGCACCACAGCTGCCTCACTTGGCGGCATCGCCTCCCTCCGTGTCGCCGATCCCGTCCGCAGCGACTCCGCTCCCCATCCCGGACTGACGGCAGCGATAAAGCCACACGGATCGCAGGGCGGGCTGGAAAGATCCTGCAACTCAAAATGACAATTTCTGCCTTTTTGCTCTATATTATTCATGAGGGACAAGAGCTCTGTGCTCCGCGGAGCAGCGCTGCCCTGCCTGCCCCTGGACAGAGCAGAGGCAGGAGCCCTCGTGCTGCCTTCACGTGGCTTCTCCCAGAGCCGGCCACAGGGCTAGGCTGGAAACAGGAGTCTCCTTTGATGCAGGAACCTCTTCAGGCAGAACATCATTTTACTTGGGGCTTCTCTCAGCTTTCGGGACTGAATAGGATATTTTGGGTTCTCTAGCCCAAAAGCAGCACTCAGAAGTCTTTTTTTTTTTTTAATCTCTCTATATAAAAATATCATCACTTTCAGATTCTACACCATACTTGTCCCAGAGAGCAGTGCTACTCCTAATGTTCCTACTGTGCTTGCCACCATGCCAACCCACTCCTGACTGCTAAGCAATAGCATCTATTTTTAATTAGGAATCATAATTTAACTGGACAACTTCCAGAGCAAAAGAGGATGTGTTCCTCTAACCAGTTCCTGTCTGCTCACAATGAATCCCTCATGTGCGTCTGAGAGTTAAGATTTTAAGATCAAAAACCAATCTGGTTTGATTAAAGTCGCAGCACGATCTCCTTGCACATTCTGTGAGGTGCCCACCACCTTGTAGAGGTGCCCTGGGGCTGGGTACCACAGCAAACCAGGGGCATCTCCCTGTTGGCCCAGGAATATAAAAATGTACCAGCCTCAAGCTCCTTCTCCAGCACCTAACCACTAAAAGCTGCAGTAAACTTGCTAAAAACAAGATAACCATTTAACTAGTGGACAAAATAAATCAGTCCTGCAACTCTAGCCACACGCACGTACACACACAAGCTATTTTTAAAGCAACCCACAGCCTCATTCACACAATCAATGAGCCATTAGGAGATTATTCCGAAACCTTCATTATTACTGGCACCAGGGGCGCCTGAGTTAGCAGTATCCTCAGGTCACACACCGTGTCACCGCTCCTCTCCTTGCCGCCAGGATGCTCCAGGCTCCAGGAGCAGCGGCTGCAGAACGGAATCTGCTTTCCCCAGCATGGATTTAATACCAATGTGGAGTCAAGAGCACTACAAAGGTGACTGGCTATACAGAAACACAAATACCTGGGGATACAGCTGCTAATTTAGACAACGAGCACCTCCTTTGCCCTGCTCCTTTCCTCTCCCCCTGCTGCAATGCATCTTGACTCACACGAAGCCACCGGTGGAAAAATAAGTCTGTACCCCAAGGCCTTAAAACTGCTAGAGAAACAGAAATACAACTATTTCCAACAGCTTTGGGCAATCCACAGCAGGGGAATTGCCTGGACAAAATCACCACAGTGTCGCTGGCTTTGCCAAGGAACAACAGAGCAGAAGGCAGCACTCACATGGGTAGCATCCTTCGTGACGCAGAGGTACTGGGCACGCAGGTACCACTGTACTGTGGAAATGAAGAGGAATTCTGGGATAATCCAGCAAAGATTTTGTACCAGGCTGGTACAGCGTGGTGGGGCACACTGTGCCTATGCACGCAGGCGGGATGGGGTGGGCATGGGGATGGATGGATGGATGCTGGAAGAGCTGCACGGTGGGATAGCATGGGCATGGAGAGCACCTACATAGGTTGAGGGTGAAGAGAGTGCTCAGACATGGAGCTGAAGGCCACAGGGAGCAGCAGAAGCAGCCTCACCACCACGGTGCACATTGTGTCCCAGTCTGAGGAGAAGGAGGCCCATGGCTTGAGCTGCATGGGAGAAATCCATCCATTTGATGCAGGGACAAGGCTGCTAGGCAGTGAGAGCAGCCTGCTGTGTTAGAGCCACTCCAAATCCAGGAGGAAATCAGCTCAGGGCATCTCCTCAATTGCCTTGTTAACCACTCCACAGTTGACACATCGCTGGCTCCTCTTTCTGAAATCACCCCAGGCAAGTTAACCCTAGTTGTCACCCCCACAGACAGCAGGATTACAGGGTCGTAAGGAGATGCTCTCAGGCACAGGGATAAGCAGACAGATGTTGAGGGGAAAAACACTTCCTCACCCACTGTTTGATGTCTGTATACAGGAGCGTTTCCTCCACCAATGCAGTCTCTCCAGTGGCAGGTCAACGTCAGCAGCACAGAACAGCATTCTGCTTCATTTAAGGGTTTCTTCTACTAATAGATTTCCGTCATGAGGAACATCTCTCTCCAAAGTGCCATCACCCAACTGCAGCGATGCTGTCAGCTTCAGTTCCTCGCGCTGGGGCTGTATTCTGCTTAAACTGCCTTTGATCTCAATTGCAGCTACAAACATCTTCAGTAAACACACATTAACGTAACAGAGACAGCATCTAAACCCAAACAGCTGCAGGAGGTAATTGGCTTGTATGCAAATAAAGCCAGGCAGTCAGTCACATTTGGAGCGAGAGGAGATTGTCCCACCAGGCACCGCACTGTTGGCTACAGCAGCAACTCCCCAGCTGAGCAGAGACCAAGTAGGAGAAACCAAAGTGGCAGTTTGCACCCTCCCTGCAGCTTGGCTTAGCCTCCATACAATCACACAGAAAGTACCTGTGAGGCTTGCTGGAGGGCAAGATACACATAGCAGATTTTTGTCAGCAGTTCCAGGATGACCTGAAACACTCTGGTTTCTGAGCAAACTCATGGTGGGAAGGTCAGAATACTGACTCACTGAGCATGAAGTTGCAACTGTACATGCCATTGATGGAACGGACATTCCATTTCTGCAAACACAGACTTGACTTCTGCAATCTGGCAAAGTATTCTGGTAGATATTTCTTCCACTTGCTCTTTCTGAGCTGGATGAGGCCATGTAGAACATAAAACAGGTAAATGGTAGAGCGGTGAAAGGAAAACCAGTAGAGAGCTGATGAGAGTTGAGCAAGCTGGAACAAGTCCCATTGGTCAAGCAGTCCTTCCTGCTGGTCAGATATTACAGTCTGGGGAAGCTGGATGAGAAGGAGACGCTGGCGTCAGGGGAAGTTCAGTTCTGCTCTGGATGGTGATGAATATTAGATTTTTGTTGCTTGCACTTTTCTTCAGATACCTGCAATATCAGCTCTGGGAATAGACAGCCATTGCCTGCAGGGTTTCTTCAATATCCAGATCCATTTGCAGAAAGCTCATGTCAACACTTGGAGCCATTTCTATGACAGTGTACCCCAAACCAGAGGGAACAGAATTACAGAGGCGAGACCATGGTGGCAGTGACCACCACTGCCTTCCACCAGCTGAACATTGAGATGTCAGTTTTCCCAAGACCCAGGCCAGAAACCCAGGAATTGCAAGGCCAAATGAGATGCAGAACTGGACAGCAAAACATACTGGAAAGTTACATGGCTCCCCAGAGGTCCCCATTGATTCGCCCATAACTATCACATACGGCTTGACTTTGAAGGATGAGACCATAAGACAGTGAGGAGCCCCAGTGCAGGACAGAGGTGGCCCAGGAAGGCCCATGGGACTTAGGTCCTACTGAAGAAGAAGGTTTTATGTTAGAGAGAGGAGAAAATAAGAAGTTTGGAGAAGCTGGAGAACTAGGAGGGACCTGTGGGAGGGGCTAAGAGAGCTGCTGTCAGTTCAAACTTGCTTCCACCCTCACATTTCATGAAAGTAAAATCTGACAAACTCTCTCGTCTCTGGGAATAACAATAAATAAGCAAAAAGCTCCGTTAGTACCAACAATTTGGGTTAAATTACAAATATTTAAGGCTCAAATTTGGTGTTTTGGTGAAAATGAGGATGTGTGCTGGCCAAAAGCAAAAATGATACAGACTTTTCAGCTTCCCATAGCTAGGATGAATACGACACATTAAGTGAACAAAAAGAATTAATGGTGGCAAGACAAACTGGGCTTATAAAACATCTTACTCATTTTGTTTTCAGGTCCTGCTAGAAGCAGAGGTAAGGAAATTCATCCTTTGAAAAAATACGATTTTTGAAATGACCGCAATGTTCCTTTTAAACTGCACTGAAAATACATGATAAAGACAGAGCACGGAGTGAAAGAGCCCTGATGGCGCTTTTATTGTGTGATTTGCCTTGTTTTTTTTTTCTGAAGTACTTCTTTTTAGCCGATTACCATGTATTTACAGTTAGTGTAATTATATCTAATTACTTAATTAGCATGAATACGTGTAATTACTAACTTGGAATATGTAATTATGTCAGGGCAGCCTGTAATAAATGAGGTTGAAAAAAAAGCCCTCATTAGGGCTCTATGGAAGGACGGCTGCTCCACCCGTGTGGAGAATGCATCATAGTCCGAGACTGCACCAGCCCTGCAAGAAAATCAAGGCAGAATCGTTTGTGTCCTCATGAGCAGCAGCCAGCAATCATCTCCACCAAAATGAAACCACTTGCCTAGAAAATCGTGCTGTACAGTTTTAATGGGAATCTAGGATCCATTCCCAGGAGACAGACAAGGATCTACAGAGGGGCTGCACACCAGCCTCCTTCTCGGTCATTGAGTTTTGGATTTTTTTCCTTTATAACTTTCCTGAGGAGACTTATTTTGTCAAAGCAGAAATGCCAGTGAACAGAGCAAATTCAGGACTGTGTCGTGGCATTTGTGTAAGCTTCAGAGATCAGATCTAAGGACTTCTAATCTGCAGCTGATGCATTATGTGGAATATTAATGAGCACAAAAATAAAACAAGCCTCCAAAATGTTTCAACTGTAGCATTATCAAAGACTTGCACCATCAAAAGCTCCAGGTACTCATAATTATCCATTTTGTAATTTCAAATGTTAAACATGGGAAGATGAAACTAAGGTAAAAAGTTGCTGCTGCCACCAAGAAGCACATCTGGAAAGCATCGTTGAACCAACAGCTTAAAAGCCACCTCATGAAATTATTTCAGGATGATGCTCCCTGTTTTTTCACCAACTTTTTAGGATGTTTCTTTCTTTAACAAGGTGCCATCTTCAGCCTGCAAGTGGCGATGGTTGCTTACTGGAGACACACGAGGGTGGAATGGCTCAGGTTCTGCATTAGGTCCACCCTGATCATAGGATGGAGTCATCTGGTCCCCTCACCCAACCTCCTCACCAGTTATTTGGTCCACAGTGACAGCTCCACAACCAAGCAGTCCTGTTTGTCTCCTCTTGACTGTTTATTTCCAAATAGAGCGGTGCCAACTCATCACAGCTTGTTATTTCGCCTGTTGACATCTGCCAAGAAGATATGCCACACCAGAAAGCAGGAGAGAAAAAAGTGTCTTTCAGTTTATTCTTCTGAAATCAAACCTTTAGACGGTGCTGTTGTCAGCTCAGCTCTTTACCTAACCTTCCAGGTGGCTAAAACAAGGATTTGTTGCCAACTTTATGCTGCCAAGAACACCCTGGAGATATTGCATGAGGACGCAGGGAGTGTCTCCCCAAAGGCTTGAGAGAAGACAGGTGGTGTGTGCTGTATTCCACGCCTCTTTAGGAAGCCCCAGCCAGGAATGGAAGAAGGTCTCCAAGTTTCTCCTGCCCCTCTGGCTCTTGCAGAGCATGGGTAAGAAACCAACTTTAGCTGCACAGATCCCAGAAAGCTGGAGGTGGGGGCAGGCTCCTGCATCCTTCATCCTGTCGATGAGGGGAAAGCAAATTTCTTCCCCAAGAGAAATACATCCCCGCGTCCTTGTAAGTGCCTTAACTCCTGGGCCAGGTGAGGGGAACCCCCAGGGCAGCGTGGGGCAGCAGGAGCGAGCAGGGCGCAGCTCGGCGGGCAGGGAACGTCCTCCGTATTTCAGCTGCAATTCCATTATGCAGAGCTAAGTGGCTGGGAATAAGTATCCGTCATCCCTGCGTGATAAGCGATGTTTGCTAGTATAGAGAGTGACAGAAATCTATATCACATCAATGTACTATTAATAGTGCATTAAGCACATAGAGTTCGCTCTCCTCATTGCAGCTCCGTAATGGGTATCGGCACATCCTCTGCCCAGACAACATGCAGGAGTAGGGTGGAGAGAAGGAAGGAAGAGTCTTGAGCTGGAGGGAGGGAACCCACCTGATGAAGATGTTCTGGCAACATCTCAAGGCCAAAGAGAGATGGCTGGGTGCTACCAAGCACCTTACTGAGATGCACGATGGTTCCTGGAAGCTCCATGTCTGTCTGCAGTGGCACAGACTCAGGTGGGTTGCAAGGTGTCCAGCCTAATGCAGCTCCTCTTTCGACATGGCAACGAATGGAGAAGTTTGGGCTCCAGCTCAGCGCAAGGGAAGGCAGAGCCTCGGGGTGAAGCGTGCAGCGGCAGCGCGTCCCCTCGTGCTGTGATTCCCCAGCCAAGGTCAAGCCGAGCACAGCGCATCAGATCCAACAAAGCCTTTAACGCTGGAGGCTCCCAAAGCACAGCTATTTGGAAAGGTGAATTATGAAACTTTCCAGCCTTAAGCAAAGCCAGCAGTTAAGTCAGAGAAGTTGCGTCCAAATCAAGTCTTATAAGGCTTGGGACTAGAATACGTAAACATACCAAATCCAACTCTGCCCAAGGTCTCAGAGCCTATTTAGTGCCACGTGAATGGTAAATAATTCCAAAAATTGGAAAGGTTGTTGACCTGACACCATCCACTTGGATTTTTCTCCCTTTTTAGCACCCCAATGTAACATCTTTGCACTGGATTTTGTTTCAGCAAACCCACTTGGCAGCCCTGGGAAATCAGGAGCTCCAAGACAGGGCCTGGGAAGGTTAGCACAGAAGTAAACAGTTTTCCATGTCTTTCAAAGTGTCCGTGCTTACTGGTAGTGCTATATTTTCCCCCTGTGGCACGTTCTACAGGAGAAACAGCTCCAGATACCACTGCCAAGTGCTTCTGCTGTGCATTGAACTTTTCAAATCGTAATCAAATAGCCCCCTGAAACTTCGAGGCCAACTCCTGCTGTGAGTTGCCTTCCCTGCAACCCTGCTGAATCTGACAAGCCCCACAGGGCAAATGCTCAGAGCAAAACTTCATTCTCTGAGCGTGAACCACTACTACCACCTAACTGCAACAGCACAAACGTATCAGAAGGGTTGGCACAAAGATTAAAGAGATTTGAGAGAGTTTGGAAGGTGGGGAATAAAAAAAAAAGAGAGAAAACAAATCCAGCAAGCCATCAGTTCGTATATCACTTTGAGACGAGGTGCTACAGGAAATGTAAACCCAACCCCACGCTACTTTCAGCATCATCAGCTCCTGCCTCATCCACCCCTTGCTCCTCCTCCCTACAAACAGACCTACATAAGGGCATCAAAATAAAAGCCCACGGGAATGCCAGGTGCATTACCTGGATGTGCCCATCGCTACGGCCGACGGAAGCTCCGTGACCAGCAGCCTGGGACAGGGCCGGGCTCCTGGCTCTGCCCCAGCAGTGGCTGCAGCTCCCCTCGCTCTGCTGGGAGAGCCACAGCAAGAGAGAAGCACCTTGCTGCCTAACTCCTCGTGCTGAACGGATCTCTGCAGCTTAGAGGGTGGCCTCCTACCAGTGCTTCTGTTCCAGACACTGAATTATGGTTCCTTGCTTCATGAGTCAGGACGAGCTGGAAGCACCCTCAGCGCCCCACGCCTGCCTGGCCCACAGAGACAGCACCACTGCTTGATTCCCAACCTTTTTATTGGATCCAGCTCTGCTCAGGACTGAGAAATACCAGAAAGATGAACAATAACAGAAGGAACACTCTGTATTGCTCTGTTTGCTCCTGAGATCTGGTAAAAGGCAAGCAGAACTCAGCTACTGACTGAGGGAGCCCACCTGGGGAGGGTCGGGCCCCAGAGCAGTCATGGAAAGCACTGAGCAACGTGTAAAAACGCATCCTTTCACCCAGAGCATTTCTTTTACACTCAGAATTTAGGAGAGCTAAAGGGAGAGGGCCAGGTTATCACCGCCTGTTATTCTAATACCTGCCTTCACAACCCAGATTTATGCAGGGAAACTGCAAGCTTTACAGAGGCCCATGAATATAAGACATCCAGCAACTAAACCTTCTGTTCTTTATCTGCGTGCACCTGCTCCATCCGTGACCACGTGTCCTGAGCTTGTCTTTGCACCGCGGGGAAGCCAAGGAGAAAGTCCTGCTGCTACACGGCTGGGAAACTGCTGGAGGAGGAAGGGGAGGCATGTCCATGTCCTTTCCCCCCACAAGCAGCAGGTCACTCGAATGCCCCGTGTTTCCACACAGGCTCTTGCTCGTGCCTCTGATGGGTGCTCAAAGCAGAGCCCTGTTTCGAATGGTGTTTTCAGGCAAGGAGGAGAAGGTGACTGGTGGGTGGTACAGGGAGGGTGAAAGGAGGTGAACGTGAGGGTGGAAAGGCTCCTTCAGAAGCACCTCTATGTATGTTGTGATTTCTGAAACCTGAGGTTCACTTTGGTTTCTGGACCATACCAAGCCCCCTTCTGCTCAACCTCGTCTTCCTGCCCCCCTCTATCCCATGTGCACAACCCTCCTCCTGGCCCTCGCAGGGGCGTGCGGGCACTTACACGTGTCTGGCTTGTGGCAGTTGTGACCTTGTCGGAAGTACTGGGGGTTCTCGATGACGGGGATGCGGGTCATGCCGATCACCACCGTGTCCGGGCCAGCGTCCAGCGAGGAGGGCGTCGTGATGCCGTGGTTGATGTGGTGCAGGGGACTGGCAGAATCCTCCTCGCCGCTGATCACCGCCACGGGACCTGAAAGCAGCACACGCACATCCGTCACACGCAGCCGGGCGGGGAGGAGGCCCCTCGGCCCCGCTGCACCGATTGCTGCAATAACCAGTCAAATTATCACCGTTCCCTGGAAGAGATGAGAAATGCGGGAAGTGCCCCCGGGCAACTCGTGCCATCTCCCACCACCACCACGAATGGCAGCATCTCCATCCTCTCCTCCCTGCCCCAGAAAGCTCAGAGCACCAACAGGTAGGCAAGGAAGCCCTGAGGCAACCTTGCCAGCCCCTGAGATGGAAGTAAGGGGTTGTCCCATCGCTCTGCCACGCTGGAGAGGTCACAGATCTCCCTCCACACCATCCTCCTGCAGGAGGAACCAACTACTGCTCCAAAATGGAGTAGCCCCTGGCTCCTTGCAGCCACAGGCCCAAAAGGAGCATCCTGTTCTCACCAAGAGCATCCTCTGCCTTCCCACCAGCTTGGCCAAGCGCTGCCCCCCTGGGGCCACACACAGGGCCTGGCCTCCTCCTGCACAGCAGAGCCCCAGACCTGGGCCTGCTCCTGACACCCGAGGGACCGCACCGAGCGCGACGATGCTGCAGCCTCCCCAACGCGAGCGAGCTCGTCCCCGCGTGCAAACCCGAGCTGCGAAGAAAAGAGCAACAGCACCTGAGAAGGAAGCTCTGCCTCCCAATTAACAGAGATATTTTATGATATTCAGCTATATCCCAATTTTAGCCTTATGCTTTGCTTTATTTTTAGAACTTCTAACTTAAGCTTTTGCTAAGAGCTGCCAAGGCTGAAAACCTCAGGGGATATCAGAGATGAAGACAATTCCCCATTTCCATCTATTCTCACATATCCCAAAGGTCCAGCAGCTCCATACCAGCACCTCCACCATCAAGTGAGACCTTTTAACCCATGCACACAGGGCCCTAAGGAGCCAGGGAACAAGGGGATCACACTGCAACTTTCCAGGAGAATCTCCAAATCAAACAAAACACAGTGAATTTGGACGGGAAGAAACTGGAGATGTTCCCTTCTTCCCTCCTGGAAGCTGCCTGGAGCTACCAGCAGACCCAAGCAAAGCCATGCACTGAGATTCCAGCTTATTCAGAGAAGTCCTTTACCTGGGCTGTGCAGAAAATGCCTCTTTCCCATCAGTAATCTCTTTCTAATTGCACAATTACTTTATTATACAGCGCTAGCAACAAAGAGGGGAGTCTTCAAGTCATTTCATTGTCCAGAGCCTCCGAGAGGACACGGAGAATACAGGCTCCATGCAGTCATTCTGCCTGCATTAATCTTGTCTAAAGGCTATTCATTTTTGAGACTTCAAGTATTGTTTGTTCTTCCAAGTGGGATATAATGAAGTTATTGTGTAATTAGCAGAGCCCTGGCAGCCATAGCAGGTATTTTAGTCATTGGAATTTAAAAAAAAAAAAAGAAAAAAAGGAAAAAGAAAAGTTTCTGCCTTTATTATGAATTCCTTCTGGCAGGTTCTGGCTTTTTTCTTTTTAAAGTTACTCCCAGGGCCCACGTGACTTCCAGCTTTTGAGACGCAAAGCCAAAATTCAGCTCTTGCTGCAAGATGCCTCTATTGGGACTCCGCACGTTGCACTTCTCCAATACAAAAAGTAAACAGGCAATTTTGGTTTGAATGACTTTAGCTCTTCCTTGTCAACTCTCTGCATGTAAAACAGACGCTCAGTGGTGCCTGCGCCTCTCCTCTGCCCCATCCCGCACTGATGGGCAGCCTGGCTGTGTGGGAAGGGGCGACATCTCCCCTCCGAGGGGCAGGTCACAAAGCACGTCATGAAAATACCAGCTGGAGAGACCGGTATAATCCATGTGAGGAGAGCCCATAATGATGTCCCCTGCTGAGGAGCCCCGGGAGAGGCTATTGAGAGCTTATTGTCTTCCCTACACAGCAAGATAGTGCTTCAAAGTGGGTGTCCAAGGGGGCAACGAGATGTGAAAATGAGCCCTTGAGCGAGATCATCAGCGCCGTCCTCTGCTCCGAGGGCAGGAATGGCCATTTGGGGAGGGCAGAGAGGACATCGCCGGCAATGCCAGCACCAGGGGAGGTGTTTGGTTCTGTGGATGGCCATGGGAGGCAGGCCAGGATGCTAAGCTTGGGCATTTCTAAAATTTACCATCCCTCAGGAATCTGCAGACCAAATCTGATGCTCCATGGCTGTCTCAATCTCTTCTCATTTCTGTAAAAAATGGGAAAATCTAAGAACTGCCACAACTATCAGGACAGTAGTAAACCAGTACACTCTATCATTGCAATAACCAGGGGGCACCTTCCTGCCCTTGAGAGCATTTCAGTGCCTTGCACAAAGTAAACCAAGTCCCTCCATTAGCTCCTCTGAGTGGTCAGAGCTGAGATCCAGCCCCACCAGAGGCTACAGCCACCCTGCTGCACGTGAGACCAAGGCTACCATTGGACTCGCTGCATAATCCTGAGAGACAAACTCAAAAACACCTTTGATATCAAATAGTCACTGATCACTTTTATAGGTTTGACTCTTGCTCTGACTCTCAAAATAGGTACTGTCATCAGCAGCTCCTGGAAATAAAGCAGCTACCCACACTTCAACCCTTTTAATCTCTCTTGGCAATATCATATATTTTTTGCTGCTAAGTAGGTAAAGAGGTTGACTTTATGACGTATAATGCTGATGAATGGCTTTATTTGGAAGAATTCTAGCTGGCTTCAGCAGTAGGTTTTCCAGGTAAGGTTAAAAGGAAAACAAATGAATTAAAAATAAAAAATAAAAGAGCGTAGACTACGATTTAGTTTTATCTTCTATGTGACAAATGAATGGGCAGAGGGACATAGGAATGATTCCAGATTTGTACCACAGAAATGCAGAATAACAGTCTAGGGGCAGAATAATAGTCTGGGCTAACTCTTGATATGCCACTCTATAAACTTTATAAAGAAAATAATTTTGAAGCTCCTCTGAAATTTAAAATCTCAGCAGTGATGCAGCAGATGTTTCTGAGGATAAATCAACCTGCACTATGCACAAAGACACTGGGAGCATTAACTATAAAGAGTTTATATGTCAATATTCTAGGGAGTTTGTAGAGAGAATCAAAATACCCTGGGCTCTGCCACGGCCCATGGACATGGGGCAGCAGGAGCCAGATCAGAGCACAGAGTTTGGGTTGAGCAGGAGCTCAGGTCTGGAGCAGCCACCGGGATGGGATGGGGTCACACTACAGCAGAGCCACCAGGGCTGTCCTGGGGCTCCAGTCAGGAGCCCTAGGAGGTCCTCCGTGCACCCTGGTTCTGGGCAGCAGGGTCTGCACCTACACGTTCATATGTGGGCTTGGCAGGATGGTCAAGTGCAGGGACCACAGCGCCAGCGGCTGAATGAATCCGCCACCATCCAAAGAGCAGCAAGGCAGCTTGAAAACACTGCTTTGGGAGAAACGTTGCAAAGAACAACTCCAAACAGCTCTTCCCTTCCACACCTCCCACCTACATCCACTGTTCCCGGCCTCACCTCTTCCCTTGCGTCTCCTCCAGCCTCCCGTCCAGGCTGTCCTCCTTCCATGCCTGTCCTAGGGATGCTCTGGTCCTTCTTTGGGCTCAGCCTCTATCCAGATGTTATCACCTTCACTGCAAAACCACTGAGCAAGTGCTCTTCCAAACAGCCCTGAAACCTCTGCTTTTAGACATTCTCCTGTCATTCTCTATTCATCACTCTTCCCTGTGGCTAAACTTGAGTTTGGCTTGGTGCATTTTTTCCTCTCTTCCTTTATGCTGAAGCTCCACCAAAGAGCATACGCATTTTAGTCCATGTCTGTAAAGTGCTGCTATATCCACAGCGTTATAGGGCCATTTGTTACTTAAGAAAAAGATAACAAATAGTAATAAATAGCTTGGGGAATCCCTGTTTGCATGATCACACCATAGTGGTAAATTATTTACCAAGGCTAAGAGCTATAGTTTCTGGTAAAGCACAGGCTCAGGAATATTAGGGTACTTTATAAATAACCATAGCTTTGGGAAGATAAGATAATGGTCACTTCATACACATCCATAACCCAGTAAATGCTCCAAGGCACACGGGTGAAGAATAACAAAAAACCCAGCCTTCTATCCAACAGTAACGTTGCCAAAAGAGCAAAAATGACTGAAGGTGTAGAAAAAATGTAAAAATTGTGCTTTGTGTTGAAGAAAAGACTGGAGGGACACGTGATAGCAGTCTTCAGTGATGTAAAAGGTTACTGGGAAGAGAAATATAATAGCTGTTCACCATGTCCACTGGGGATAAAACAAGAAATAATAGGTTTAAATTGCACTGAGGGAGATTAAGGTCTGAATGTTTTCCCTAATGCCTAGCAGCACGGATGGTTAAGCGCTGGAACGGATAACCTAGGGATGCTCCAGAGGCCCCAGTGCTGCTAGGGTAGGATGAGGAGAGGTTAAAGAAACTTCTTTCAAGGACATTTTGATGAGAAGAGCCCGCCAGCAGTAGCACTTTCCACCTGCAAAGAAATAACCCTCATCAAGGAGCAGTTTTTGCCTTTTTGATGCTTCTGAAGAAATTTCAAGAATTCTGAAGAATCCCAGCCTGGACAACACCAAAACGGTCAATCCTGCAGAGGGACCTTGGGCAGCCTCAGAGGCACCACGGATGCCTGTTTTTCCACAGGAATGGGACAGCAGGATCTGTTGTCAGCTTTGGCTTTCCCAGGTTGGATGGAACGCGCTTATGTCTGATGTTGGGGCAGCCCACGTGAACAGGACAACACGGTACCCAGGACGAGGCCGTAATCTCTTTATGCCGTTTCTACAGGGCATCAATCTGCCCCGTTCTGCAGGGCAGCTGCATCCACACGTGCAGCACAAACACAGAGCGCCCGGGCACACAGAGCAGCAGGGGCTGCCCGGGCTGCAGGGCAGCTGCCCTCGGCCTGTGCCCACGGGCACCGCTGTTCTGCACAGTTTTCCATCAAACGCGATCGCTGCAAGAGATAATTGTGCCATCCACAGCTGACTGCGAAGTATAAAGGAGCCATATAATTAACCTACTTAATTAGGAACTGCTTATGACCCATAACTAGGGAAAAAAAAAGCTCTCCCAGTAAATTGGGTCACCATGCATTGTATAGCAAGTGCTGAAGCAGACCTCATTAAACTCCAATACATTATAGCCCACCTCCCCATCCGACTTCAAACCTCTGTTGGCACTTCCATATTTCCCCAATCCTAATCTTACATGTCCCTCCTCAAAGGACCATCTCACTGTCTGGGAAGTGGATGATTCCAAAGCAGAATCTCTCAGCCTTACTTTGCAATTCTGATCTATAGGTATGCACATATACATTTATTTATAACCACAGACAGAAATCTAGTCTCAACCCTCAGCTTATCAGCGAAACAAACCAAGACCAAACAAACAGAAAAGAAGTGTCAAAAAAATATTCCAACCTTTTGCTGGAACCAAAATCAAACAATCCCCCAGGGCTGATCTCTGCACCAGCAAGGAAAGGAACTGAAACTCATAAAACAGAATAAGTGAAAGCACAACAAATACAATTAAAAATCTAGCCATGCTCGGAGCGAGATTACATTTACTGTCTCATAAAAAGAGTCTTGTCCTGTCAGGCAAAAAAAAAA